>VZRJ01011161.1:287315-437976 GCA_013397565.1 Ptilonorhynchus violaceus | reverse complement strand
CCAATTTTAGGCATCACAATGATCCTAAAAAGAAGCTGATACTAAGTCAGACTCAATGTCCCATACACTTAACATAAGAAACAGAACGTATCACACCTGTGCATGGGATAAAGCTAGAATGGTTTCTCAAGCAGATTTTGAAAATGGCACCATCAGAACTATTCCTTTGGAGTCCATCTCTTGACAAAGAATTAAATATTCTAATTAGTCCAAGAAAGAAAATAGACTAAAATATTTCTAATTTTTTTTCCTGATAAAGCCTTCTCTTAACAGAAGTTGATAGCATTTGATACACAGAGTCCAAGCTGGCCTCTCTGACTCACTGGCACACGAGTTTTCACTAGTGGATCTCACATAATTGCTACTCGGAACCTCATGCTTGGACCCACTTCCTCATTCTCCAGGCTGAACTTCTGTATTCAGATCTCAATTTATCTTTTGGCATGTACTGCTGCACTCCTCCCCAGTAATACAAATTGTCTTGTTTTAAGTGCACAGCACCTCTGCCTGTGTCACTCTCCATGTTGTACTTTTTACTAGGGGAGAGGAGAAGGGAACACAGACTTAAATATCACTCTGTATTTTGGAAAAAATGGACTCATCAAAATTTACATCTAGATCCCTGCTACCCAAACTCCATAGCATATATTTATTTCTTTTGGATTTTTAAATAAGACTCTTTCATTTCTCTATTATTATGTGTTAATTATAGAAGTTTAGAACATGTTTTGTTTCCACTTTTGTCAACAGCAATCAGCTCAAATCCAAGTATGTTAACTCTTGACCCTGTTAGTGAAGTTACAGTTACAATTGCATTTTGTTCTGCATCAGATTAATACAGCCTATACCTATTGTGAATTTTCATAAAAAAGGAAACATCACAAATAACACGTTTGATTTTATTCTCAAGCTGAAGTTTTGCACAAGGTTAAAGTCAAGTACCTGGGAGGTGCAATTCTTTCACTCTTGTATTTTTTTCTGTTATTGCTGTCACTGCCACTCACATCCTTGAGTCTGGGTTCCAGTAATTGTGTGGATTTTTGCCTGAAGTGTATTTTTGTGCACTATTAATTATATATGCCATTTTCATCAAGATCACAATTCTGGAAAAAAAAGAAAAAGGCCCACAATCTAACAAAAAGAAAAACACTTGGCAATTTTGATCATGTGGCATGAGAAGTACCTTAGCATTTATTCTATTATTTTTTTAAAAATTTGCTCTATTCATTGAAAACATCTTTCCTTCAAATGAAGACAGAGGAATAGGAGTCACATCCTCACTAAAGGAAAAGGTAAATAGTATTTTGATTATGCATGTCTTAGACCCTCATTCATATTATAAACCAAGAGGCTGCTGTTTCATCTCTCTCACATCCAGCAGGCAAACATTTGAAAGGACTGCCACTATAAGCAAAAAAAAAAAAGGAAAACCAAAACCAAAGTGAAAACAATTTTCCCAAATTCCCAAAAGCTTTTGCTCCAAAAGACTCTGCCTCCTATTTGCTGTCAAAAGAAAAATGTCCTCCATATGAAATTCCTTTTACAATTTCTAGACCTTACTAACTTCAGGTGCTGCCGACTGCAGCTTACTGCCTCAGCCCGTCTGACACTAGAATAGTTTAATTCCCTCTTTTTCTTTTAATTCCCTCCTCTCTTTCTTTTTTATCTCTCCTCCCCAAGTCCTGTGAGAATCTGATCAAAATGAAACTACTGATAAATTTGTGACAATAGGATGTATTCCGATTCAGAGCTTAAACTCTCACATGCCTATGAGAATGAAAAGTAATAGCTGAAGAATTTTGGAGGTAGCTTAGATGTGGAAATTTATTAACTAAAAATTAAATCCTGGCTAACATTCTTTATTTGCTTTATGTGGTGAAATGCTGTACATGTGCTAAATACTAGAAAGAGAGGGAGGACAAAACAGATGCATGTAGAGCAATGGACACAAAATGAGACACAGAAGCTTGAAAATACAGAGAGAAAAGCTTTTTTCTCTAAAAGCATGTCACTTTTGCTGTATATTTTTGATGCAGTGCTGCAACTTTCATATATTTTCTTTCACAATTGTTTGAAAATTGTGGCACACGGATCAAAAATTATTAACAAATGTTGCCCAATACCTTAAACCTCCGCCCTGTTAAGCAATCTAACATTAGAGGTACTAACATATGACTAAAGTGCGAAGATCATCATCATCTCAGGATGTACAAATGCCCTTTAATCCATCATGGGACTGTATAGCTCTTATTTATAAGCATACATTTATTAACTTAACTTAAAAATCTTTTTTCATGGTCCCTATTCCCTGACCAATAAAGAAAATAAGCTGGTTTTCTGAAATCATATTGGGGATGAAGGGGAAAATTACAGGAAAACAGAAAGGAGAAAGGTAAAGGTAACCTGAATGATATTTTTAGCTGTGTCTCTAGTTCTTTTTCACAACTTATTCTACAGTATTTTTTCCTCCAGCATCCATCACTAGAAATAAACATGCTGAAGGTTAACTCAAGAATTTTATTCTGCTTTTCCTTTCTCTTTTCCCTTGACAAGGGCATCCATTTTCAAGTTTGTATTTATTCATATAATATAACACTATATTCTAGACTTGGCCTCCCTAGGAGCTGTAGTTCACCCTTGGAAGTCGTTGCCTAAGGTGCTTACTGTCGCTGGACTCCAGGACTGTTTATTTAATTACTTTTCCTTGGTGTACTGCCAGTACACAATGAACAATAATGTAGTTTGTCTTTGACTTTGCTCCATGCTCCTACTGTCTCGTAACTAACAAGCTGAACTAAACTAACAAAAAAAAAAACCCAGAAAAACAAAAACAAAAAGCCCCCAAACAAGCAAACCAAAAAAAACCCCAAAAAGCCACAAAACCCCTACTTTCAACTAAAAATGGATGAAATCTATGCCCTTTATGGGGATAGCCCAAAATATATGTTCTGCAGAAAAAAACCCAAATAGAGTAAATAAAGCCATATTTTGGCTGGAACTAAGTATCTAAAACTAAGGTTTAGTCAATACAAACCAGAATTTAAACCACATATTTTTAGTAGTGTAATCCAAAACCTCTTTGTTCAATGTTGTCTCCCTTATTCTGAATGTGCCTTGAGGCATCACTGGGTGATAAAATTTTGCCCTTGCATAATCTTGCCTTTCTGCATGTGTCAGAAGCCTCCCCCACCTTAGAAGTGTAGCACTTAAGATAAACCTTAAGATTAGTCAGGAGCTTACACCTTCTCCCCAGGGGCCCCTGAGGATCTCAGTCTGATGAATATTCTCTGATCACACTAATACATAGCAGTTGCAAAAGTCTATTTCGAAAGATATTGATGAGAGTAGTCTTTTATTAGAGAGCTGTTTAAGGAAAAGATTGTGGATAGAAGATACATCCAAACTAATGTGTCATTCTCTGGCTTTTACAAAACAGCTTGAATGTTAACATGGTATTCAGTCCATGAGAATTCAAACCTCCACCTACCTATGAAGGATTTGAATATATATCTCCTATCTATTGAGACACAGAGTCTTATTGTAATGGAGCTCTTCTAATCTATCCAACAAAAACATTTCTGTCTAAAATTTTTTTTACATCAAAGAGAGGGCTTAAGAGTAATCCTATATCTCTATGATTAAATCACTCTTTGAATGAGAGACTTAGTAATCCATGTTTCTTTTAATGCTGGCATTTTTATATGAAATGCACAGCCAGGTCTTGAAGTCCTTTTTATGATTTAGGACCTATTGAAACATGCAACAGAAATTGCAGTGCTGGTACAAAACTAGTAGGAGGAATCATTTCCTACTGTTCAAATTCATGAGCTTGGTCTAAGGGAGTCTTTTTGTTAATACTTCCTACTGTTACACATAATGCACTGAAAAACAGTAGGCATTAGCTTAGTAAAGCTATTGTGAAGTATTGCCAATGACTAAATGGAAACAGGTATAGATCTTCCCTCACAATGGCATTACACCAAGTTCTGTATTGCTTTATTCCTTTGCATGACCTCCCTCAATTCAGTGGAGCTCTCCAGATATAAATATAGGGAAACTCTCGTGTTTATAATAACACTGCCCTATGAAAGTGCAGCTACTGTAGCTGAATGCCAAGCATTTGCAAGCAATGAGAGCCACTGAATTAAAGGTTATTTAGTTCTTTAAGGGACAGAAAAATACAGAAAAAATGTTTCATTGTTACCGACTTTTTCCCCTCCTCCCTCCCCCTTCTGAATCCAATTTTAAAGTTTATGAATTTCCTTAGAGTACACCCAGATCCTGCTATACTGTAAGAGATTAAAAATGTATGGGACTAATTGGTCGAAAGCTCTTAATTAAAATAAGTTTCTGCCAGACTGATACAAACAAATGTCAGAAAGCCATGCCAATTTCAAAGTTTTAATCGACAATGACAGCAAATGCACCATACACAGGAATGAGAGAGCACAGAACAGATGTGTGGACAACTAAGGCATTGTCTTGATCATGATCTATAAGACTTAGTGGGAGGGGCTGGCTGCTAAGACAACGTAGAAAAAGCAAATATCATCCTTAAGGAAAAATGCCACAGAAATGTCAGGAAGACTAGCTCGGACATGTCAGTGTCAACGTCTGCTACTGCTAATGATGCCTGGTCTGTACAAAGTCTTTTACAAAAACAAGATGCAGAGACTTCTAGGAAATGCAATGCCTTTGAGAGCTAAGATACAGACTGGTGCTGTGAAGAGCTGTATGCCCTTGACTCCTTTTGACAGCAGACACTCCTTCAGAGGGTGACCAGAGGTGTTACACTTGAAGGATAAGCTACAAAAACACCATTTTATTTATAGCAAGAGATATAAAGCATAGATGAAATAGAGGAAGATAGGAAAGACTGTATGGAGAAAATAGGTAAATAAATCGGCTTATGAATACATATGTCAAGACGATGAATGTGGCTGGAGCTGAATAAGAAAATACTCCCCATTGATATAGATTGTATATTCAGGATAAAATTTAGGTCCAAAAACTCAGAAAAAAAATTCACATGACCTTAAGAAATTTACTGAGCTTTCATGGAAGGTCAGTGAAGGCTGATCTAATTTCTGAAGCCACATTTTACCAACCCATGGTGGGATTTTAATAACTTATTTCTTAAAACTCTTGTTTGTCCAACTCTTAGACTAGATTTCAGGTTATTCAGTAGATTTCTTTTCAGCCAAACTGAAAAATTTTACAAGATATGATCAATGATAAATGTTAAAAACACAGCAAGGAAGGTGCTGATCTCCACAGAAAATGAGTAGCAATTTACTTTGTGAATAGATTCACCAAAAAAAAAAAAATAATCAGTGTTGAAAAGGACACTAAAAGTGAGGGTTTGGGGCTACATTTCGCATTGTGAAACAGGCTTAGATTTGGAAACATGTAAAAAATAAGGCTAAAATTTTCATTCCAGTCTGATTTTTGGATGGAAAATGAGTTTTTGACTGAAGTAAATTTTTAAAGTAATGCTTTCTGTTCATATGCAGGTTTTTTTCCCCCTGTAGTCTTTGCTTGCTATCCTTTGTGGTAAACAGTGATGCAAATCTCTACCCTCATCTCAGCTCTTACTAGGAGAGGAGTTTACTGGAAACTGCAGTACAAATGGGAAGCTGGATCCTGTAGAACAACATGGGCTACATGAACTACAACTATCTTAAAACACTGCAGTAGTGATATAAAATGGAACTTCTGGTGGTCTGGCCATACATTTTCCTATTTTAATAAAAACTTTTACGATTTGTACCAAATCACACATTTATTTTCATTAAGGATGAAGGAAGATATAGCTTTTGTTTGTTTTGTTGTCTTTCCTCAACACTCTGGAAAGTGTAAAGATTTTATTTACATTTGGTGAGAGGGGCTGGTTGTTTGTTTTCCCATAATGAGTGGTGGCTTCAACTTGCTATTTATCATTGAAAATTAAGTTAATGACTAGGCAAAAATTATTTACTCCACATCTTCAAAACTCACCTAAAACTTAAACTTTCAGCCTATACTCTAGCCAAGTGAAGTCCACTTTTGTAGCCAGTGTTCTAGAGATTTGGGGCCACTTTTTCACAATTGTGCATGTTTTGTTCCAGGGATAATGTCATGGTGTGTGCACCTGCACCTTGGTCAAGGTAGCCCAGACTGGAATGGAGATATGTATTCACTTAAACTCACTACAGAGGGTTTTCTGACCACATCAGAGACTAGCATTTTGCACTCCTGAAAAAGTAAGTACTTCAGCCACAGTGAAGAGAAAGATCCCAGTCCTAATGTTTGGGTGTGGCTGAGTAAACCCTGGGGAAGGTTTATTTCACAACCAAAGGCAGGAAAACAGATGACGTCTAGACTTTGAGTATGCAGGTGATAAGAATATTGTCTGTAAGCAGACCTGTCATAGAGACTTTGGTGTGAATTTATCTCCACATGAATCTATCGTCAATATTCTTAGCAACTCTAAAATATCATATGAATTTAATTCCCCAAAAATGGGAAACTTTTCTCTTTTTCTCATCTGTATATCTGCAATTACAGGATATTGCACTAGTGGAGAGACTTTTGGCAACCTGCTAAGAGAGATCAATAGTATATCAAGCTCTTTGTGGTATAAACACTAATTGGAAGTGTGAACATGTTTCTTGCAAATGCTTCTTACCAGTAATCTTGGAAGTCAGACAAAAAGTTGACATCTGAAATATCAGAGGATGACTAGTTATGCTAGATTGTAAAATACTTGCTAATTTATGTAATTTTAATTTGAAAAGAATAATAATGAATTAATTATTGGGAAGGATATTATCACCAAGGCAAAAATCTGTTACTCTATAAAGACACCATAACATCAATACTTGCAAAATAATCTCAGCTGTCATGGACACTGCTAGGGAATTAAAGTTTTAACTCCTGTCAGGAGACACTGAAAGAACTGTAGCATCAAATGGGATAGAAACATCTCTAATGCCAAGTAAAAGTGAACCTGAGATATGACGCAGTCACAGAGGTCAAGTGACATATACTGACATGCGTCCGTGCTGTTCAGACTTTCTCCTCAGTACTCTACAAAATTCAGGAGGGTCATGGGCAGCGGAGGAAGCCAGACCTGCTCAATGTTTTACATATTCAATTTGGAATAAAACTGTCTTCAAACTGATGGTTTCAGAATGTAGAGACAAGATAGCAGAAGTGAATGAGATACAAGATGAATTACGCAACAGCCCAAAAGGAGAGTAAACTCAATTGCAACAGGTGGCTGAACTGTCAAAACAGAGCCAGAGGGACAGTTGTTTAGAGCTGCAGATGACCAGGTCCAATTCCTGGTCCTTTTTTTGGTGTATCCTACCCTGTCGCAGAGCCCAAACAAAAATTCTGTGTATCCCACAGAAGCCAAAGTTTAAAGACACATCTAATGTATACAAATATGTTGCTTTCTACAGAAGAAAAAAGACCTGAAGGACTTTATCAGGCATAATGTAGGAAAAATTGAGCATGAAGAGCTTCTGCAGACTCCCACAAAACAAGGAACAAATTTTATTTTGTAGTGTACATGCAAGCTTTAGTTTTTCACCTTTAAATTTCTGATCTAAGTAACTAGACTTACACATTGATTTCGTCATTATTTTTATTTTGGAAGACATAAAAAGTAGAGATAAAAGGACAAAAAGGAAGAATGAGGAAATGAGGTATTGCTAGCATATGCTATGTTCTACAGGGCATATTAAAAAAAAACCTATACTATTTCAGAAAGGTGTAGCTCCCCCACCTATCTACAAGCAGTCTCTAGTTTCCATATTCTGAACTGTTTACATAGGAGAGTACTGGATGATACAAGGAAGAACCTCCTTCATTTGTATATTCTTTTTTTACAGAGATTAATTGTTACCTAATTTTTAGCTTAGTGGTTGGTGACTTTGCAGACACAAATTTATAATTTATTTCAGCATTTTCTGTCATAAAATAAGAGAAGTTAGTAGAAAATTATTTAAATACAGTTATGATTAAGTGAAAATATATAAAATTCTATAAACATTATTCAACACTTCAAAGAATCACTGATGACAAGGATGTGTCAGATAAAAATGTTTTTCAAGATTTTTCATAGTGGTACTGCAGGATCCTAGGGAGCTACCTTTCTGATTGAATTGCATAAAGGTGGTTGATACATCTGCTTTGATGTACTTTCCCAATGCTGCTATACATGTATTGTGACTATTGACAATTTAATAGCCCTCTCTTTCTCCCTCATAATAGCCATGGGTCATTTAGGAACTAAAATATTTTGTATTTTAGAATGTTCTCAGTTTATGAAATTACTGTCTTTCAGCTTAGTGAAGGAGGCATACAGTTCTACGGGGAAAAGAAAAAGTAAGAGGATTCAGTGAAAGAGAATTTTTTAGATGAGTATAAGCTTGGAATACAGAACTGGAAAATATTAGTCTGAATGCTTGAAAAGAACAAGAAGAGAAGAAGAGAAGAATATGCTTTGGCGTATATTACAGCAGATATTGATGAGAAATCTCAAGCTTTGGGAATACAAACACTTGTTTAATGTAAACTGATAACTTACCAAGATCTCCAAATTGCATTGAGGAAAACAGGCTTTCACCAGATGTGACTACAGCATTCAGTGGAAAAAAATACCAGGCTTGTTTGTTTGTTATGTGGTTGTTTTGGTGGTTTTTTGGGCAGGTTATTTTGCTGTTTGCTTTTGGGTTTGGGTTTAAATTGCATGTTTGAATTGTTTCTTTGAATTGAATATTGCTTTGAGTAATTAAATCACTGTAAACAACTGTGCTTTCTGCTTAGAGGCAGTCCTGATTCCCTCGCAGAAGTATTGGATCCAGCACAGAGGTATCAACCAAGGTCCCAAAGCTGTATAGCTTGAGTTGCGCAGAATTTTTTAATTCAGGGTTAAACATTCCTGTTTATACATCTACACTGACTGTCACCTTCTAGCACTTTCTGGTTCTGTTCCTCTCTCAGTTCTAGCAAAAAAAGGCCTGTAGTCACACGTTACAGGTGTCATGCATTTCAGTTCATGGTGCTAATGTTTCTACTTTCAGGGCACTTGCACTGGGTTGACCCTGGCTCGACACCAGGCACCCACCAGAGCTGCTCTATCTGGGCAGGGGAGAGAAAATATAACAAAATGTTCAAGAGTTGAGAGCACCTCCTTCCCCTCCTTCTCCTTGGACCTTGATATCTACAGAGTTGTTCCTCTCACATATTCTCACTCTGCTTTTCTCTGGCCACAATTACATCTGCACAATAACTTTTTTTCCTTCTTAAATATGCTTAAATATCAGAGAGACATTGTGACCATTTCCTGTTGGCTCAACCTTGACCAATGATACCTCCATCTTGGAGCTGGCTGGCATTGGCTCTGCTGCACATGGATGTAGCTTCTCTCAGCTTCTCAAAGGAGCATCCCTTGTAGCACACTGGCTACAAAAACATGGCCATAAAAACCAATATCACAAAAAATACAGGACTAAATATTGGGATCCTGAAATAGTTGCCTTTCAGTCTTTGTCCAGGCATGTTCCTGTAAAAGGCTTTAGCAACTTCCATTGTCCTGAGTTAAACCCCAGGTCTGACAAATTTAAACAGCCATGACATATCTTTAATTTTAAGCACTAATGTGAGGCCATGCTTAAGCTAAAGTTGAAGTACACTAAATGCAAATGGAAAAAATTAACACATAGAGCCTAATAGTAAGCCAGACATTGTTTAAAATTGTGTCTTCCAAGTCTACAAATATTTACTGACAAAAATAAATCTTTATCATACAATAAGTGAACTCTTGTTTCTGTTACACTGCTGTCATGGAAGTCGCTGCAATGAAGTTATATGAGTGTATTTGAATGAAATACATGGACAGCTGTTTGTCTGAGCACACCTGTACAATTGCAGTGATTAGGTGCCACACACAAATTATGTACCTTCCCAACCAATAAACAATATAATTTATACTAGATTCAAAAATGCAAGAAGAAAAAGCTCACATAAACCTCAGCTTCTCAAAAGTACAGGAATACAGAGTGGTATACAACTAAATAGATTGTACTAAATCACGTAGCTTGCACTCTGAAAAATTTAAAGCAAAAGGGAAATTATTAAAAATAAGTGCACTTCATAAACTATATGCACTTAGCAAAATCCTTGTACTTCTCTGTCCTGGTTAGTAGTAAGGTCAGAAACAGTTAATCATGTTTTGCTATGTTTAATGTGATTTATTCATAGTCATCTCCTAGGAACATGTCTTTGTGACTAAGTGGATATAGTGTTCAGATCAGACATGAAAAGTTTCCTATATTTATACTATTAGAAAGGTATTATCAACTGCCATTGGTAAAGGTAACAGCCATTGCTAAGCTGCCATGCTGATTACACTTGATCAAGAAAAAGCAATAACAATAAAGTGAACTTCTGCCCTTTAAAATATATTTGACAAGTTCAGAATGGCAATATTTCCTTCTAGGGGATTATGTTTTCTCATTTAATATTATGATCTTCAACTATAACTTTGTACTTCTTGATAAAGGTTGGGGTTTTCTTGCAAATGTTCAATATTTTAATGTGAAATAATTTGCTCTTTTATATACATCCCTACACCCACCTCCTTCCTGTAGGGACATATTTGCATTTGTAAAATTGCTACTTTTCTCAGAACCAAGAATTTGACATTAGAAGGGTGGTCTATTAATTTTCATGTCAGTGATATAGACTTGTTTTAGCCCTCTTCCTCTGTAATTTGTATCCCTAGTGTGAGCTACAGTGCCAGTAATGCAGTAGAAAGCACTAAGTACATTTGAAGCTTGTGCAGAATTCATGTTGTAAAGATGATAAGAGCCTCCAAGGGAATAATTGCCTCACTACAGGGAGTACAAATTGTTTGGCAACTGGTCTTTGTGTTGTCCTTTTCTCTCTTGCAACTGGTTGACATCAGTACACATTAACAGCAAACCTGATCAGCTGCAGAGCCAACATTTTCATAGACATTCATTTTTTCCCTAAATATATTTATAGCAAAAGAATTGAATGGCTCACAGAGTGGTAATGAGATATAGAGCATTTGCACTTAAGTATTCAATGTAAATTCTAATCTAGGTTTCAAGAACACATTTAGAGTATTCCTTCACACAATTTTTATTATTTCAGTGAATGTTTTTCTCATAATCAACTGAAATAAAATAGCTTGTGCATCAGAACCACACACTACAATCCTTGAAATATATTTGGGAAACTATAAGCAACTTCTTACCAGAAAATAATAATTTATGAAATAAAATCACAGAAAACAAAATTAGAGCAGAGAAGAGGGTATGACTTGTTGGCTGTCTCTGACTGTGTTATTGAATAGTATTAATGCGACTGCAGCTCAATGACTCCTGCAATGAGATTATCTTCTGTAACCTTTAAAAGTCCTACTGTCCTATTTATAATTTGGCTTGATAAAGCAACTTATGTTTCAATTGGAAATATTTATAAACATTGTAAATAACTTGTATATGCATATAGGATTGTGTGTGTTTAGTCATCTCTGAATATGAAAAAATTTTACCCATCCAAAACATATCAAAGCTTTCTAAAGTCTCTTCACTTCACTGAAATGTACCTCATTTCTACCAAAAAACTTCCTACCTCAGGTTCCTGCAATTGTTTCATAGCAATAGACTTCTACCAAGACATAAATCTCAATGAAAACATCTACTTTTAAGCACTGATGTCATGCAACAAGACAGGATTTGAAATCTAAGTGAAAAATTATATGAAAGTAATAATCCTCATTGATTTTTCCATTGCCTGCGATATGAGGATGTTTGTGATGTGCATCTTCAAATGGCCACATTAATTCTGTAAACACAAAGTAAGTGTTATGCCACCACATGAGATGAATGTATAATATCCCACTGTACTATCATAGTTAAATCCCAATGAAGCGCAGTTACTTCACCCTCACTTATGGATAGACCTGGGGAACAGAAATCTGGAATCCACCTCTTCCTGTAAGCACCTACCAAAGGTGTCTCTGTGCAGAAGAAGAGGAGATTGAATCAGGGTTTAATCAACAGCTGTATTTCTGACAAGATATATTATGTTATTGCAGCTGTGATAATAATTTAAGCTATCAATTCAGAAAGTGTTTTCAGCTAATGATATACTAATTCACTAACAACTGCAGGATAGCATATGTATTAAAAGAAAGAAGAAAATTTGTGCCTATTTAATTTAACGAGACATTTGAGTATTTAAGATTTTAGTTTCCAAAAGCATGAAGTTTGAGTCAACATCTGTTTTCTTCCAGTTCCCTTGCTTTATTGTTTGCATATGCCCCTTACCATGAGACACCAGCACCCTCAATTTCTGTGTGCAAAAGAGCTGCTTTTGTAGATTATGTCTGCATTGAAAGCCACAAGAACCAAAATGAAACCAAAACACAGACAGACTGGATATTGTTAGATATTGAGAAGTGATAAGTGATCTGATCATTACAGTATTTATCACAGTGTACTGAATAAATTGTTACCAATAGCTATTGTCACTTCACTTTAAGGAATTGTTATGCAACAGATGACACAGAATTGGTAACCAAGAAAGAAAGGAGGAAAGGGAGGAAGGAAGGAAGGAAGAAAGAAAGAAAGAAGAGAGAGAAAGAAAGAAAGAAGAGAGAGAAAGAAAGAAAGAAGAGAGAGAAAGAAAGAAAGAAGAGAGAGAAAGAAAGAAAGAAGAGAGAGAAAGAAAGAAAGAAGAGAGAGAAAGAAAGAAAGAAGAGAGAGAAAGAAAGAAAGAAGAGAGAGAAAGAAAGAAAGAAGAGAGAGAAAGAAAGAAAGAAGAGAGAGAAAGAAAGAAAGAAGAGAGAGAAAGAAAGAAAGAAGAGAGAGAAAGAAAGAAAGAAGAGAGAGAAAGAAAGAAAGAAGAGAGAGAAAGAAAGAAAGAAGAGAGAGAAAGAAAGAAAGAAGAGAGAGAAAGAAAGAAAGAAGAGAGAGAAAGAAAGAAAAGAAAGAAAGACAAGAAAAGTAAATGGATAAAGCAAACGAACTCAAATATGCTGGGAACATATTTAGATGATCTTTTCATCAACTTTAACAGACAGTCCTCAACAGTGGGTAATCAGAACAAACTCAAGCAGCAAAATCTTAAAACACATATTAAGCTAGAATTTCCTTCAATGACATCCAGATATACTTGTCCATGCAACAGTAGAATACAGGCTATGAGTGATCAGTTCTGCACAACAAAGTCTGAAGTGATACCAGCAATGAGCTCTTCTCAATGCAGGTCTTTTTGTGCTTTTAAAGCCATTTCCATCAGGCTGGCAGATGTGAGCAGCTTTGTTAGCTCATTACACAGTTCTGCACCAGTAGCTGGTCATTTGCATAAACAAATGGCATCTAGTATGACCTTGTTCCTGTAGAGTTTCAAGATCTTTTTTTTTATATATTTTTTAGTGGAGGAGTGCAGATATTGTTACAATGGTCTTATTCGCTTTCACACAATTCTTTTTCCAAAGTCCTTGATGTGTTATTTGTATGTGTCAAAGAGTTTTGTTCTTTCAAGTTTTAATGAATCCTTGCATTCAATAATATAAAAATTATTACTGCCTTTAGAGAAACAAAGCAACAACATTATTGTTGGTATTTTCCTACCATTCCAACACTTAATTTAAACTTCTATTAAATTAAAAGTCTACTAAGTTTTTGATGTCTAAGTGCTTGAGTAGTTTGATAGCTTTTGGATTATCCTATGAATGCTGGTAAAGCTGAGAACTGAGAGTCCTTTGCAGGAAACACAGGAAAGGAAAACTTTTTCATGTTGAAGAACTGTGGGAAAAATTGTCAACTTTAATATGTAGCATTGATGGAGAATAATTGAACAGTCCTAGAGCACAGCTGCCAGAGTGCAGCTAACAGAGGAGCCAACAGATACAGCAGTTTGTGCAACAATATCTGGGTTCTGCTTTGGGACACTCTGGGGACAAGGTCCGGTATCATTGGAGTATGCCTGGAAAACTGAGAAACCTGAGAGGGAGCCTCATGCTGCTAGGTAAGGATGTGTGGTAGGGCAACCTGCATGGATGTGAGCTGGAGGGAGCTGCAGCACCTCTTAACAAACTGAATCAGCTGACCTCAGCCCAGGGTGGCTGGAGCCTTCCTTGCAGCTGAATGCTTAACTTAAGCCACTGCTCATGCAATGCCCGTATAAGAGCCAGATCCAGAGCACAGCCAACAACCCAGGCATTTGATTCTACTAGTGTATTACAAAGGGTTCTGTATATCTCTCCACATGAATTCCAAGCTGGCAGATGCAAGTAAGCTCTCATAAAAAATTATATGCTAGAATGCTCGCAGTGCTTAGCCCATGCTAAATCATCATGCTTCTAATCTAATATACCCAGTGTTAAGAGGGTACTTTGATTTTGCATGATTCACAGAATGCTGTGTCAGCAAATATGCAAGAAGTGTTTAAGAGTTATGTTTTTTTTCAAAAAGTCCTGCTTGAAGACATTTATTTTGAAGTAAATCTTACAGCTCTATGCTATTTTGTATACAGAGCATTACATTTTTGGTACTTTTTTCCATTACAAGAATGACACTACATCAGTTATTCAAAGGCATTTATTTTCTGTATCATACAATCTTTTATAAAGTGGTCTAATTTCCACCCCCACTCCCCCCCCACCCCCCCAATTCTTAAATAATGAACAGAAATGGATTCAAAATGGATTCATCATTTACTTTCAAGGAAATTGGAGACTTCTGAAAGTGAAGAAAGATGTTTCCTGGTTACTTTGTAAGTCTTTGCAGAAAAGTGGTACAAGCTTTTAGTGCTTTTACTTTAAATAGAAATGCCATAGCAAATTTGAATTTATATTGGATAATTCATTAGATATGAATCAATATGCATCTTATTGTATAATTTTAAAGTTCAAAATGTACAATTAAAAAATATTGCCTATGTCTTAATTTCTCATAGGATTTAGGAAAAATATGCTTGTGTTAAGAAACAGATTCACTGGGAATGTAAGTGGTGAAAATAAAGAAAAAAAAAAGAAAAATGCAAAGACATCCTAAAATTCACATTTTATGTAGCTCAGCACTGCAGAATTATAATCACATTCTGTAGGTACAGTATTGAATAAAGAATATGGAAAATTTTTAAGTAAATGGATACAATCCTTATTTAAGCATTACTCGACAATGGACTGTTTTTCAATGTTTCAGTTCACAGGACTCAATTACTAAACACTACAGTTCATCATAAATGCAAGTCTAATGTTTAAACTTCTAAAGGTCCTTGGGTTGAAAAAACAGGAAAAAGGTGTTAAGAAATAATCTCTAGCTTGAGCCTTTTATATAGATAGTCTAGCAATATTTTCCAAGGTGATTTGCATCTGAAATATTATCCTATCAGTGTTGCTACTCAGCCGAGCAACACGAAGTATTTACCCAGTGTTCTAAATTATAAAGAACCTCTGGCTCTCTTTAGCCATGTCCTATCTGAAACTGTTCCAGGTTATTCAACTGAGAAACATTTTGAAAGTCACCCCCTGAAGAAAATGTTGTTCTTATCTTACACCAGACATCCCATTCCTAGCTGTTATAAAATTCATTTGCTACTTTTGGCAAATTCAAGGGATTACAGATAAAATGTTATAGATAAAAACACTGATATTTTCTCTCTTAAAATGTTGTTTAACTGCATTTTTCTATTTTGTGCACCAAAATGACAAACTTATCCAGCCTTCTCCAAGTTTCCTAAGTTCAAGCTGACTGCTTTTAATATTTATTAATCTAAAGATATGCTTCTATTCTGTTTCACTACAAAAGCTTCCTCTTGTCGGTCTTTTGAAAACCGCATTTCCCAAGGCTCACGTAAAAGAGATAATATTACTTATATGAAAACCCATATTAGAATCCCACTTTTAATTCTGAATGTTGTTTTTAATAACCCAAAAGAACAAAGACTTCAATTTTTGTTTTCATTTCATACACACGTGAAAAAAATATATATGTATATATATGATTTGACACAGAGGTACACATTTGTATTGGGTCTAGCTGAGATGCTATTCCCCACAGCAGCCCTCACAGTGCTGTGCTTTCCATTGGTAGCTGGAAAGGTGTTGACAACATGCCAGTTTTTTGGCTACTGCCAAGCAGCGCTTGCACAGCATCAGTGCTGTCTCTCAACATTCCCCCCACACACCAGTAGGCTGGAGGTGGGCAAGATGTTGGAAGGGGACACAGCCAGGACAGCTGATCCAAACTCATCAAGGGGATATTCCATGCCTTATGGTAGCTGTTCAGAAATAAAAGCTTATAAAAGGAGGAGGAAGAAGGGGGTGTTTTTTATTTATACTTTTTGCCTTCAAGAACAAGTGCTGTGTGTGCTGTAGCCCAACTTCCTGGTAAATGGAAGGCATTACTTGCTGATCAGAAGTACAGAACAAAATTTTTTAGGTTTCTTCCTTTGGTCTAGTAAAATGTCTTTGTCTTGACCTAAAAGTTAGGGGGGTTTTTCCATTTTATTTTCTCCCCCAGCCCTATGGAGAAGGGCGGTGATAGAGTAACTCGGTGAGCACCTGGCCTCTAGCCAAGATCAACCCACCACAATATTTAGATAAATACACTTATAATTTAAAATATTCATTTGTGATCAAACTCATGGCTGAAAAAATAATAATTGTATAATAGCAGAACTTTTATGCTTAGATATTGGTTTTCATTTCACCTTGTGCAGTCAGTCGTAAACTTATGGACTTATTAACCACAGAGTTAATACAAAAGCTCCCCAAATACGGTAACAGTGGAGTGGACATTTCATGACATATATATGTTTGAAAGTCAGGGCCATAAAGAAATCATCATCAGAGAAAAAATTAAGTATTTAAATCAGTGAAGTTATTTTATGGATTGATTATAAAGTCCATATATATAGAAGAGTCCTAGCAATCTCTGGAGAAGGATATATTTTATTAATTGATGATTACTATCAAATGGAAATATTTTAATTTATGGTTGCCAGTGTAATTAATTTTTTTTTTCACAGCCATAGACATCTCAGATGATCTGATATGTTTTTGTTCTGGTTTTGTTTGGTTGTTTTGTTTTTGAACACCTCGAAAAATAATTAGGGCAAATAAAATATATTACAGTACCCTGAAAAATTAATGCTGTTACATCTATCATAGTCAGTGTTTAAGACCTTGAGACTTCTGAGTACAAGACAGCAGCAAAACTGATCTGCAAACTACAAAGTAGTACTGAACATTTTAATCTCATGTTTTTAATTTGATCTCAACTTTATTATTGCTTCATTATCTGTAAACGTGCAAGTAAATCTAAGTGCTGCTCTGATGCACAAGCAATACATTCATATTTCATGTGAAGCAATATCTCCCCACCAAACTGCTCCTTTATTAATAACGCACAGGTTCACTGACTCATCAAAGTTTGTAGTATTATAAGCTCAATACCTTTCAACTGTGTTTGTTGAAACAACTTCATGCACAAAGTGTTTTTTCTTGCTCATATATCAGCTGATTACTCCTGTTTCATTTTATACAGTAATAGGCTAAAAGAGAGCACACTTTCAAAAAACCCTAACAAAACCAGAAATTATGGCTTGATATCTTCATTAAAGGAATAAATAAAAGAACTTCTGAGTTAAAAAAAAGTATTTGTCTTACTCTCCACACTTTAAAATAAGCATGTCACTATTTAGTGATTATTCCATTACTACCATAATACTCCTGAATATTTTATATACTTCTTAGATAGTGATAGCTAGCTTTAGATATACTTCCATTATATTAATTTATGCTAGAACCTTTAATAAGTGCTAAGTTCTAACCCTCTTTTTGTAAGACTTTTTTTTTTTTGTTAAGTATATTTTACCTCAAGAAAAAATAAATGTGTTTGAGAGAAGTAAGTTGTATCTACTTAGGTTTAGACATAGGCACCATAAAGCAAAAGAATTGTATCATTTGCGTGATGAGGAGATGAAATTTATGTATAAAACTATATTCTTCAGCCTTGACAGTTTGAGTCTAAAACCAATGTATGTTCACAGGCATCTGGACAGGTAATTATTCTTTTACCAAAAATAATTGACTGTACTGGTCAAAACCAAAGAATTTAAAGGAAAAATTTCAGCAATACATATAGATTTTCACTTGAATTTCTAATCTCAGTCTTCTGAACTTCATGGTGAAATAGACCAAAAATCTAAAACTTGACCTATATTCTGTATAAAATCAGACACGTGAAAGTTAAAACATTTGTAAAAATGAATTGCATTCAGAAAATATAAGTAATAGAGCTTATTGTGATAATATTTAAGATAGTATGTTTACATTATTTAAAATAGTTCAGATTTTTTAAAATATTTCTTGCATGTTGCGTTATTATAATGTCACACAATATAGGTTTTTAATTTCCTTTTCTTGAGAGTAGGTTTTTTTTATTTGCTAGTAATTCTTACACAATTAAATGCATATATTTTTCTTTTTAACTAGCCAGTCTTGTATTAATATTCAAAGCTTTCATTCTCTCACAGTCTGGAAATTGTATTCTGAAAATACTAATGGGAAGATATATGCATTTTCATGAGAAGAAAGTTTATTATTCCTGATAGTCACATTTTGCCTATTTCTACAACACATTTTGAAATATATGCATGCACCTTATACAACATTTGAAAAACAAAAAAAATGCACAATCTGAATACATTTGCAAAAAGCCCTTCTTTATATATGAAACTTGTCACAACTTTTACCTTGAAATATCATGCTGCAAACATACAGGCCTCTCTGTAATTCTAATAGTTAAAATTCTGTGGTAATAAACAAGATACTCAAGTCTTCATCTGCTCTGCAGAGTCACAGTCTCTCACCTTGCAGTCACAAGTACCAGTTGCAGTAAAAAGAAATTGCTGTGAATTGTTGTCCTATGAGTAAGCACTTGCCATCTATTAGCACGAGCACTGAAGCACAGACTGTGACCCCAGATTTTCATGGCAGTCTGTTTCACATGATTTACAGTATTATGGGACAAGTTTGCATTTATTCATGTGGAGGGGAGAAAAAGGTGTGACACGTAATCAAGGTACTTCATAAGTGCCATAACTAACAAGTTTTCACTCCAGAAACTTCCTCAAGTTTAAAACACACAGGTTGGCTCTCACCCACTAGCACTTAAGATAGTGGCATTGACATAAGGGTAAAGCCTGAAGTTCTAAACTTAGGATCTAGCTTTACCTACTCTACCTATGATTACCAGGAAGTATCAGAAAACAGAATTAAATCTGTTCAAAAGTAAATACTGCACCTGCTATGAACTATATGGACAATAGATCTGAAAAGCAGAATATTTTTCATTTTAAATTTGAAATTTGCTGTTGATGTGCTTTACATTAAAAATCAAAAATCAAAAAAATTTAAATAGTAGATTTTTAAACCTTAAATCGTAAAATTACTAGGAGTATGGTCACATATTAGTACTGTTAAATAAGAAAAACCAATAGTGGAGATTAACCTAAACTGGAGTAAGAGTTAGGATGATACAGGACAGACTATAGGTCATTACTTGTAACAAATTAGGATCCTAAAATATAGTCAATTTAACCATGTAAAATATTGTCTCCATTTGCCAACAACTCTATATGGCTAAATTCAGAAAACTTTTTTAGCTATTTCTCTATGTAAAATGGCCAGTGAATTTTCCATGGGTAGGTTATGCAGTATTTCTGTTATAAAGAAGATTAAAAGTTGAAATGCTACATTTAAGGACTCTAACACCAAAGGAAAGACAGCAAGGGAACAAGGAGAAAGGATTAAGAAAGGAAAGGTTTTAGAATAGGATTTTATAGAAATATGAGGTTTAATAGCTGGAAGGGACAGATGCACTCCAAACACTGGTCTTAACACATGGGGTTTGTGTTATGGTAGCTGCTGAATTGCCCTATCATAAAAACCTCTAGTTCCATCACACAGTAGTTGAAGATAATAATTCTGGAGGTTTACCATAGAAAAGTCATCCACTCTTCCCTGATGTCCTTGTGATCAGGTAGTTCTGCAATTGTTCAAAATATAGTATGTTCATTTGGATTTCTTAGGAAGTCAATTGGATCTCAATGGCAAAAAATCTATTCATGACAAAAGAAAATCAGATCTGCATGTCAGCTCCATTTAAGCCTGCAATCTTATCTTTGTAAAAAATCACAGAATCCCAGAATCATTAGGGTTGGAAGGGACCTCTGGAGATCATCTCGTCCAACTCCCTTTCCAAGGCAGGGTCACCTAGAGCAGGTTACACAGAAACTCATCCAGGTGGGTTTTGAATGTCTCCAGAGAGAGAGACTCCATGACTTTCCTGGGCAGGCTGTTCCAGTGCCCTGCCACTCTCAGCATAAAGACATTCTTCTTCTTGTTGAGATGAAACTTCTTGTGGTTTGTGGCCATTGCTCCTCATCCTATCACGAAGTACTTTTTTGTTCATGTTTCAATACTGTTAAGTGTTCGCCTCCTTCTGAGCTCTATGTGCCCTAGTTCTTCAGACTTCTGTTTGCAGATGAAGTAGGGTCTCACAAGTTTAGTTCATAATAATAGAGCTGGTATTAATTTTCATCTAGATGTTACTGACAAACTAATGGTACTTGTTCATCTCACAGGACCTCCTGTAGTTTCTCATGCCTTGCTCATCATTTCTTTATTTTTTCCTTTCACCAGGATGTAGTGGATTTGGTTGTTACCAAGCCTTTCATGGCAAGTACCATTTTCTTGAACTGTGAAACGAACAAAAGCATATTGTCCAAAGAAAATTCTGTTCTTGTATTCTGTGTCCTCTTTCTTAGTTTTAAATTAATATATCAAGCTATTTCCTGCTGAGGATAAATTATATTCTTGAACTAGCTGGTTTAAATATTTAAAATCCTTGCCAACTTTGAATGTAATAGACTTTTGTTCAGTCTTTCTTTACTATTCTGTATAAATCTATAACAAGATGTCCTTTCTCACATATTCTATATATCAGTTATTTGTAGTTTACTACATTAAATATCTATTAATATATTAAGTAAAGATACAAGACTTTATTTATTATTTTCAAAATGGTATAAAAAATATCTCTGTGCCTTGCAGGTGCCCAGGCACTGGTGGCAGGGGGACTGCAGGGTGGCCTTTGTGAGGAGAGACTGCAACTGTCCTGAACCTTACACAAGTGATTCCTGCTCAATCCAACACACCACCACAGGGCATGGCTGAGCCGCGTAGCCAAGAAAAAGGATTTCTGAGAAAGTGCGTGTCCTATAGGGTAAAAAATCCCCTAACATCTCATAAAGTAATTGATAAGTGATTTCCCCGCCTTTATCTCTCTCATGATCTCAGCTGAGGAGGGAAAGTGAGAGAATGGCTGGATGGACAAATGTGAATGATAAAGCTTCAGATTGATCAAATGTGTCTTCCCTGTAAAATAAGACATTTTTACAAAACCCCTCAATAATAGACGTACCAGCTATAGAATACCCTGATTGAGTCTTCTTCCCATGAACTAATCTCACACATTGCTGGAAATTTGCATTTAGAAAGTTTTCAGCACAATAATTGAAATCCCCCTTTTGCGTGTCTGAGACTCACAGCATAGTTAACAATATTCAAGGAGGGAAAAACCCAACAGAATGTTTTTCATCTGAAAACAAACTTGCACCTGTTTTTATAATCCACTAGGAAAATCAGTGTGGTAAAAAACTCATTGTCTTTTACATAATTATCCACAAAACAAATTCAGTTAGTGAGACAAAGGTGGCTACACAATGTTATGAGATTCTCTTGCTTCAGGTATTTTATTGATAGACATGAATATCGTAATGAATTACCAGTCACTTTTCTTATTAGCTGCTTGACTTCAAAATCATTAGAGAACATTATTTTCATTCTAATCACAGTTTATCATTCATCTTTTATGTTGTATGAAGGAAATGCTCTTCCAAATGCTACAAGAAACCCTCTCTATGAACTATGCAGTAAAGGAATACCTAGGAATGCACTATTTCTTTCTTTTTCCCAAAGACGAATAATGACTGCAGAAAAATGGGAAACCAAAAAGAACCACTGATGTATAATATTCTTTCCTTGAGACAGATAAATGAGCACCAGCTTTCCCTTTGTCCCATATATATCTGTTCTCTATTGTCACCTACAGCAGAGAAGTTCAAGTATTTCTGTAAACCCTCTCTGTAGTCAGTCTGTCTGTTTATACCTTTAGGTTAGAAAGTGATTGGCTGAGTGCCTGGATAGTGATGCCAAACTTGAAATATCTTCTAGGACTGTTAACTGCAACACACTTGTTTCTACTGCTGAAGGAATGCTTAAATATTGCCAAAAGGCAGTGCATTTTAACTTTGATTTCGGAGGAACACCATAGTTGTTACATTTTTGCAAAGCTATGTTATAAACAAGACTAAAAAATTGTTAGGTATCTGGAGTCTAACCCTTCCTTATTTTGATGAAGAACTGAAAAGGAAACAGAAGTATTTCAACAAACTGCCATCGTTTCAGTCACATGAAAAAGAATGAACCATGAGACAAAGAGCACCACAATCCCTAATTAATTTACCCTATATATTTCAAATATAACCCCCTTCACTCTGTAAAATATTATTTATTAATGTTCAAAAGACTTTTTTAAAACCAAGATGCCCCTGAATAACTATAATCATGGAAAATCAAAAGCATGCCCAGACATTTTGTTGAAATGCCTTGCTTACGGCAAGTGGAAATGAAATTATTTTTGTCCTATAACATTTTGAGTAGACCAAATGTCACTTAAACCACTCCCAAAATAGCTCAAGATTTCAGTGTGAATTTAATTCTCTTCTTCTTACCCAAAGATTAGCTTCTGCTGCTTCAGTTCTCTTCTTTTCATCTTTCTTTTTTTATCACCATGCTTTTGTTTTGGTTTTTTCTTCCCCCCAATTGCTTTTGACTTGAGAAGCTGTGACCTTTGAGAAGAGAACTGCTCTGTCTTTCAAAATATGCTAATAACACATGATTGGAGAAAGTTTCCAGTAGTAATGCAGTGCTGAAAATGTTACTGATAGTATTATACAATTCAAGGTCGACTTTAACATTATTCACATGATTCTTGGATGCAATTTCCTTTAAAAAGGAAACATCTCTAAAATAAATGAAGAAAATATACCAAAGCATGATTTTTACTTGGAAAAGGTACTCAGAGAGGAATGTATATTGTTAGAGAACCTTCTCTGGAAGAAAATTAATGTAGGGTCTCATGACTTTGCAGTCAGTTACAGCTGTAGATGAGAATATACTAAAAGAGAAACAAAAACCAAAACATATTTCTGCCCCTACTTTTCCTGTTTTATCATCATATCTTTATCTTTTTCCCCTCATCCTCTTCTTCTGTTATTCTCTTGAACCCTGGGATAATAATTCTTCTCTTGTCCAATATTAATGCATCTCTGAATTCCCTATCAGCAAGTAGCTTTCCTCCCTACTGATTCAGCCATTCTGCTTCTCTCTCAGATAACACATTTCTCCTCATACCTACTTCTCATTCACCACGCTATAATTTGTCCCACAACTTCTCTATCATCTATGTTTTCATTCACTCCTCACTTTCCTGAAGCTTTCAGGAAAGGGAAGGGAATAAATTAAGAAGAAACATATGTCTCATTCTTCAGGTTTGTGCTCATTAGTCCATCACGTGAAGCAGTACAAGTACAGGTCAATTCTGGCTTTGGCTGATTACTTCTTTGGGGGCTCAGAGTTGTTCAGAAAATAGAAATTGTGTGTCCTCTCTGGATGAAATGCAACTCAGCTTCAGAGTTCAGCAACAAATCTTTAACAGGTCTCTCCTGAATGCATGTCAATACTGTCATTGGATTTCAAATTCGTGATGGAAGTGTGGTCTGCCATTTTTTTTTCTTAATAAACAGAAGTGGCAGAATGTTGAAAAACTGTTTACTGACACCGTTACCCAAAATTATACACGTTACTGTCTCTTAAGAAGAAACATTCATAACCCCTCTTTTTTTACACAAATAAAATTTTTTCTTCCTTTTTTTTCCTCATCTTTTCCTATTATCCCCTCTATGTACATTTTTGTAGCCTGTGAATCCATTTATGTCAAAATTTCTAATCAAGATGGTGCAGCATGCATAATTCACTCCAAATGCCTGAAGTTTAGCAAAATTGTCAACAACTGAAAACAGCTTTAGAACAGGAAGCGTTAGCCAGAGTTGGCCTGCACTCTATGTGTTAGTATCTGACCAAACTATAATCACAATTTGTAGCATGTACATTTTATATGAAGCACCATCAGGAGCTATATGACCTTCTAGAGACCTTTTTTCAAATCCAATTATTTCTGTGCTGTGCCCTTCACATACCCACAAATATGACTAAGTATTCTATTTTGAGCATTCCTATATTAGCCAGGGCCAAAATGTGTGTTAAGAAAAGCCATTTATAATATCAAATGCCTGTCTACACATTGCAGTGAATATTTTGGACCAAAAAGAATCATTTGCCTGCAACTAATATTTTGCATTTTTTTTTAATTGTTAGCTGAATTCATAGGCCCCAGAAGTATTTTGACACATGACAAGGGTAATGATCTGGGAAAATTGAAAAGTGTGATACTGATTAGGCAAATGAAAAAACATATCTCTACTCTGCATGAATCATTGCAAAAAGGTTTGAAAGTGTACTCAAAGCATTATTTAGTGGCAGAAATGGACATTTAGAAGGATAAAAATAGAAGAAAAAACAGAGCTTATAATTTTATAAAAGTAATGATGTTTCCTACAGAAGCAATAATAATAGAAATAAATCTGCCATCTTGAAATCTCATTGAAGTGGATAACCCTCTCAGTGAAGGAAGGTGAGAATTATATTTATACTGAAGAAGTGGTATGTTTAAAAGATTAAAATCAAAACTGTGGTAATTTTTATTACCATTTCGATAATAACTTCACTGGGGTCAACACCTTTGTCCACCCCTGTCGTCTATAGCTCAGTTTCTAGCCAGTTACCTGCAGCTAAGTAGCTGCAAAATAAGAAAAAATAGTTGAGTATCTTGGGAAGAATGGAAGGGTACAGGTATTATTAAATACCGTGACCCGTTTCCCCAGTTGTAGATGGCACTCTAGCAAACATTTTCTTTGTGGTTCCTAGGAGGATGAGGGAAAGAGCACTAAAGAAAAATACAGGATAGGAAACACAACTTGTATAAAGTAATATCTTAAAACAGAGGTGGTTTGGAAAAAATCCATTAATTTAGGAAAAACAATTCTTTAAAAGTGGAACAAAATCTAAATGATCAATGAATCAAGTTTGAGATAATTTAATTATATGCTGCATAAGCTTCTGAAATTATTAAAACATGACAAGGCCACGTCACTAGCAGTAAGCTATATCTTTATTAATTACATGAATTTATCTTTGAACCCCATTAGTACTTCAAGTCTACCATTTTCTCTTATCAACTCTCCCTGTGTGAGATTTGGAATAATTCCATAGGAAATGCATTAACATTATTGTCCCATGTAGACTTTATCTTCCAGCTTCAAATGAACATTACCTAAGCAATTCTGTCAGGAAAATGTTTCTTTTGAAACTTGTGACTCTGTGAGCACTGCCTTTGACAGTGTTGTTGCATTCAAAGTACTGAAAGTAAATTATATTGCTGTTTCAGAAATAGTTATTCAGGATGTATTTCCAAAAAGTTGTTTTATTATGGGAGGATGACAGCTAAAAGCAAATGTAGGGGTGCAGAATCTAGACATTCCCGCAACTCATTATCCTGCAAATACATGGATTGCCACAGCACGAAAGCAGTGACTCTATTCAAGAACAGTCAACAAATCTCTCACAGTGAATAGTTACTGTGAGAGGCTTAAAATGAGGAAAGTTGAAAGCGACTTTTGTGCTGCTCAAAGACTCATTCAGGCATGTAGGGGGTGAAGCTTCATCTCTCCAGTTTAATAAACTGGTTCATTTTAATTAAGCAATAAGGTATGGTAAGGCATAAACTGTACTGCATTAATTCATAGTCAGTGTGCTACTGTTAGCCATGAGGCTGAGAAATGTCACCATCAATGCAACTAGGCGTGAATTACCTCCACTGAGTGTTCATTGTGGAGTGTCTTATGGCCACTATAAAAATGCTACTATTTAAAAAATATTTTTATTTTTAATTGAAAGGGTGTAAAATCACAGTTTTGTTTTAAGAAATTCCCCATTTATTTCATTTTTTAAAACCTATACATTTATTTATAAAGGAAGGATTTCACCTCACCCTACACACTGCCCATTTACAATTAAATAAGTGGCAATGGAAGAAGGGAATAGTTGGGTTTTTTTTCTCTTTGGCTACGCAAGCAACTTCAGCTCTTTTCTGAAGGGTTGGTACACAGATTTATCACAAATATATTAAAAAAAATAAATTGAATTATTAGAAAAGAGTGTAGATTAAACTTAGAAGCTGAAAATCCCTAGTGCCAAACAGGAGGTCAGACCCTTTTTCCTATTTTGCTGCTGTAAATATCGAGTAAATCCCTTGCCATTCAGCAGAATAAGTCCACTTGTTTCAAGGAGATGCTCTGTATTCAAGTAACAGAATATTCTGTCCTAATGACTTTTATTAGAATATAATGAATTTTACAGAGCATTTACCTGCTCCATATCTCTTCACATATTATAGATTCCATGCGTTTTGCACAAAGAAGCTCCCAGAAGGTTTACCACACACAGGCTCTGACCATACCCACTCTGAGTCAGGTCTCACCCAGCTTTGGTCCAACAGTACTGCAGTCCCATCACCATGGGTGAAAAATGAAAATTGCCATTTAATAACATAGTAAAAGACATAATATCCTTAGTAGTCTTTCAACAAAACCCTTATATTTTATTTTAAAGTATACAGATGCTTTTTTAAAGCCAGAAATTTAATGTATGATTAACAACGCAGATGGACAGACAGAAGCATACTAATAGGACAAACAAAAATGTTTAGTAAAACTTTAAATATCTGTCATCCATTCTTAAAAGTTCTGTACTAATTATCACTCCTTTCATTACTGTTCTTCTTTTTTCTGTGTCAATTTTAACACAGTTGGTATCCAATGAAAGAATTTCTGCCTTATTCTTCATTTTGAAGAGTGCATGTTAGCACTGAGACAGATCCTAATAATACAAGCTGGCAACACGTTCTGTGCATATTATCATCAAAAGTCAATTTCTGTCATAATATGAGGCCAAATATATGGAATATCCTGCATTTGGAGCACATTGTGTGCTTAGATTTCTTTATGCTGGTGAAAACCAATTAACAACACAATAGGATATGATACAATGCAACCACCCCATCTTGTAACAAAGTAAGTATTGCATCTTTTCCAAACATTAATTCAGGATTTTCTTTTCCATATGGTATATGAAAGAAAGTAATTGGCAGTGTTGAAATGTTATGTTTGCCAAAGGTACTCTTTGGCAAGCAGTAATTCAAGGAGAAAATAAGTTTCCATATATAATTAACTGATGGAATGACCATGTGAAATAGGTAAATTTTATTATTCATGAATAATTAATATGTGTGAATATATTATTGGTATTAGTTTTCCCTAAAGAGCTATTTTTGAGATACTTAAGATAGATGGGTAAAATTTTTATGTGTGGTATCAAAATGTAGAAACTGGTACAGAAGTGCAGCAGTGTCTACCGGCATTACCAAGGTTTCGTAGGGCCTGAAAACTGCAGATCATGTAGTGCACTCTCAAGGGTTAAGTAATTGCTTTTATCTTCACAGAAGACAGTAGTAAATAGAAATAAGAACTTCATTAAGGTAAGAGCTTGCTCGTGATCACCTGGGCTGGAAGTGTCACTCACCACTACAGCTCGCCTTCATACTGCAAGTTTGATCTGTTGACCTAGTTTTAAACAAACACTGGGTTTTAACTTAGCCACAAATCCACTGGACTTTTAAATGATTAAACGTCCTCTCAGGGAAGAGGGAGGACATTGATGGTTTTGTTCTGTCTTCTAAAGAACTTTCACAAGAACCAACAAAATTTCTAAGTAGCTCAGAAATGGTCTAAAGTTAAACTGGCTTCACAGAGTCCTTAACAACATAAGTTATCATTAATTTCTCCTCATCTTAATTGAAACTTAAAAAACCCATCAAAAGTATTGGGGTTTTTTTAAACCAATTTTCTGTTTAATGAAGTATGGTGACAGGAATCACTATATCTCATCTGCCTGATCCTCACATGGGCAACACACTAATGCCAATATTTGCTTCTAGTCATAAGCAGAATACAACAGGTACCCTTCTGGGTCAAACTTAAAATTACTGTTTGATACCCTGATTTTCACATTTCTGAAAGCAGAAAGGCACAAGTAGGTAGACCTGTATTCTACCTGTATAAGAAGCAATAACACTGACTAATAGTGTAGGTTGGACATTGAGTAACTGAAAGATTAGTTCTCTAGTGGTGGTCAATGTTAGAAGAGATAACTGAAAGATGGGATGTAGCAATACTGACATACATTAAGGCTCACATCTGGCATGTTCAGGTTTACAAGGAATGAATTTTATTACTGATTAGATTGATAGGAAATTTTGTGTCAGTTTAATAATCTCAAATGAAGTGGTTTATTTTAAAAGGTAAATAAAAATATTTTGGTTTGAGCTAAAACCTAAATGTGTTTTTCAAAGAAGGCATAAAAGCAGGCACATAAGTAATAGCTAAGTGTGTTGAACATAACATCACCTTTATCACATTTATCTCAAATGGAGGCATTTGAGGCTCTAAAAACTTAACAATTAAAGGAAAAAATATGAAGAAATTATTTGCAATAAGTATATTTGAAGAACAACTTAATAATCTCTAAATCAGCCTACTATGCCACTTCATATCTCATTTTAAGGTTTTTTTATCAAATTCATTTACCAGTGTCGCTAACATAAAGGCAGAACAGTTTTCATTAGAATATTTTTGTGCCATTATCATAACAAATCTATGATAGTTACATCAGCTATATCCCTGTTCTTCTAACTTTGAATTTTTGATAAGCTTGACTATTGCTCAGGCAATTTGTTTATAGTCATAAGGAGGTTTGACTTCGTTTCTTTGTTTAAGAAGCATAACAATGTGGAGAAAAGCAAGTCTTGATAACCAGCCTCATACTGAAAGTAAATAGATATTTGAAAATCTGACCTTCTCTTTGTTTTCTATGGTCATCTTATGATTGACATAGGATAAAATGTTTATGGAAGAATATTAGATTAATTATAATTTGTGATAGCAAGAAGAGGAAAGTAGGAGGGAAGGTGATAGACCTGGAAGCAAGATAAATCCTTCAGATTTATGAAGCAGTCACGTGAATTTTAATAAAGGTTCAGAGATGTGGCAGAGATGCTTCACAGACTCTTCACAGACAAATTAACCAATGCATGTAGCATGGTACACTTCTGCAAGGCTGCAGAATAGCCACATTAACATCCCAACATCTTTAAAATAAAAGATCCGCAAAATTATTCACTTGCCATGCATATTGAATATTAATGACATTTAATGCTGCAGTTTATTAACCTTTTACATTAGTGGTCAGAAATGAAACACGCTGGGAACAAACGCATGACAGAAGGGAAAAATGTTTCTGACGGCTATTGGGCTTCATTTGACAGTTAATAAAAACCATCAAGTCTGTATTATGTTAGATTAACCAAGATCTGGATTCTACTTGACAAGTCATTATTATTAAAGGCAAGTGGAGGGTATTTTCAAATACACCCTGGAGTGATGCATGTTAAAATATGTATGGCAAACTCTTGAATGTCAAGGACATTTTGTGCAGTGTATAATGGAAAACTGCATGTAATGTGCAGTTTGGGAACTATTTTATGTACCCCTGAAGACCTCAAAGCATCACAATGAATGTTTTATCGAAAGCTGTCATACTTGGTACTGGGACCAGCTGTATAGCAGATATTTATGAACAGTCATCAGTTCAGCAGCTCAGTGCTTCCGCTAAAGGAGAAAAAGCAGAATGGCCCATCTTTGCTTTTCTGTTTTCTCTTCACTTCATCACCTGTGTCATTCTAGCATACTAATTTAGGACTGCGACTTTAATATTCTTTTTAAATACACCAAAAGTTTTCTAATGTTGGTCTCAGTGTTGTACAATGACTTTATTTTCCAAAAGCCCATCCATTTTTTATTCTATCTCCAAGTTTTTTCTATTGAAGTGAGTTATTTTTGTTTTACCACTCCTTTCCACTACTATTTAAAGTCAAGTTAGGATTTAGGGATGTATTTGTTGGGAAATCTAAAATTAAAGACAAAAGTTCCAGTAGTTCCACTATGGAACATAGTTCCACAAGTTCTACGATGTTCCAGTAGTCTGGGAACTTTAATGTTGTACAGAATAAAAACCTAATTCAACTTTGTAGTCAGTTTCTAACAGGGAATCACCTTCGTATTTATGGGAATAGTTCTTTTTTATCAAAGAAAGGATATTATGTCAAATGTAACTGCTGTCACCGTACCAAAAGTAATTTTGCAACAGATGATGTCCTATGATGTGCCCACTGCCTCTGACTGTGTCCTTTCAGTATAAAAGTAATGTAATCCCTCAATAAGTGGGAGAATAGTAATGAAAAAAAATCCACAAATATTATTCAACATCAAAGCAATATTTCATGCCAAATTTTATATTTTTCAGTTCCCTTTTTAATTCCAAGTGTTTTGAGCTTTATCAGTCTTCAAGTCACTGTAACCTTCTGATGTTTGAGGAGAGGATGTTAATTTTTGAATGAGCCTTTGTACCTTTTGATGGCGAATGTCATCGTTTTATGTTTGGTGTAGGACGTAGCAAATTTAAAAAGGGATGAGCAGAAAAAATGCCAAAGGTGAAAATGATAATGAATTAATGTGCAACTGGTGGCTTTGAGGATATATGTCTGCTAGAAGGAATAAGGGCGGCAAGGCAAAGCACAGAAAAGTGCTTCCTTTGCATGAAAAAAGTGAGATAGTAATGATGATTTTTCAATATGTCCACAGCTAATTCTTGCTTTTATCCCACCTTTTATCATGTCTAGAGATGGACCACGAAAAGAACATTAATATTATTCTCCTCTGTGTATGGTACTATCATCATATCAAAATTTAGATAATTTCCCATAATTTGCCACAAATTTTGCAAAGCTGTAGTACAAAGCTTATTGAATTCTGCTATCATCATGAAAAGATCACCTTATTGTTGTAATGGGAGAGTAGTTTTAAAAATTTGCAATTTTATATACTTACTGTAGTGGTAACAAAACAATTCCCTTACCTTTTATTCAGTTTAGGATTCATAGACATTCTTTGTATGATGCAACTTATACAAATAGGAAAATGTACCACACTGAATGGCAGCTCTTCTTGACTCAATTTACTAATTGAAATTTAATTTGTTACATAAAAGACTATGACATTTATTCATTATCCAGTAGAATATTATGTAATTTTTTGGAAAAAAATGTGCTTGTGCCAATTTAACATCACATGAAAGTGCAAAGTTGCATTGTACTTCATACATACTTATCATAAAATTATTGGGAATCCTGCAGAATAGGAAATCTAGATTCTCTGGTTGTGCAAGCCTTGTAGATCCAAATTTCTTTTTGTAGGCATAAGGGTTTTAAAGATAATCCTTGCTTGAGCCGGGATGATGGACTAGATGGTTTCCAGTGGTCCCTTCCAACCCTGCCCATTCTGTATGATTCTGTATTATAACCCAGTACCAATAACTTTTACCGACACCTGACTTTGCTGTTGCCCAGATCTAGAAAAGAACTGAAGGGTGTACTAGGAATAGTGGACACTCAGTCTTTTCTTTCTTATTTGATTTCCAACTTTTAAATAAGCAGAATTCTCTGTGAGTAACATTAGTACTCCTAGGTAAAAAATGTTAACATTCTGATTGAGATAGGAGAAAGAGTTTAAAAAGTGTTTGAAGAAGACTTATAATCACCCCCAAGACAATCTTTATCAATCCAGTAAAATAGTATTCAAGGTTATGACCATAGGAACAGGTACACAGAGGAACTTTGTCGGTTCTGTCTGGAGAATAATATTTATTGTCATGGAATCTGTTCCCCATGAAGGGGATTTTCTGTGGTTTTTTGTTTGTTTGTTTGGTTGGTTGGTTTTTTGGTTTGGTTTGGTTTAAATTCTTTTTTCTTGGGGAGGTGGTGGTGGTGGTTTGTTTTTGGTTTTTTTGGGGGGAGTGTTTTGTTAGGTTGTTTTTTTATGTTAAAAAATTCTTTTGTTTGTTTCTAAACCACTGATAAAATTATGAGAAACAGAAAGTAATCATTCCTTATTCACCTTTTCCTGATTGGCATGGTTTTACATATCTTTCAGAAAGCCTCCTAGATTCAAGGAAGAGAAAGCCTCCTTATGCTCCAGGCTAAAGAAAACTTCTCTTGTGGAAGCTTTATTATACTTTTAATAATCTCTCTTGCCCTTCTCTGTTCCCTGTTTGTTCTACTGCCTTGTCTTTTGTAGGTGATCAGTCTGTGTGAGTATGGCTTTCAAGTATGACCACAGTATAAATTTGTAAGTGATATAGTAGCACAAGTTCCTTCATAAACATTCACAGCATTCTTTATTATTATTGCTTAGCTCTCATAAGTACTTTTTTTTTCAACAACCTATAAGGAACAACTCCAAAACATATTTTCTGGGCCTAAATAGTTGAATTAGGCCTATGTTATCTGTGTCTACAGCCAAAATTTTAAAAGATTTTTCATATGTGTTTCTTTTCATTTGCAGGTGTTGATTTTTAGGTGCTAGTAGTACCATGAGATAGTTTTGGATAACATTCTTGTGTTTGCAGGTTTGGGTTTTTTTTAAATGTTAAAAATTGTATTATTCCAAATATTTTTTTATCACTAGAATATACTTAGATGTCAGCATTCACAATTTATTCTGGATCACATGAGCATTTATTATAAAGCTCAGTTTTCACCACAGAACTTTTTTGATATTTTGCTGGTGATGCATTTTACACACAAATGCTGACTATTTGAATACTTTGAAGTTTCCTTCTGGTCTTTGTTTCTTGTATGTGGACAGTTATTAATTCATAAAGATCTTTCTTGTTAATTGATGGTATTATAAATTCTTGATGTTTTTGAGCAAGGAACCATTGAAAGATTTTGAAAATCCATTTTTTTATGACTAAGATGCTAGATTTAGAATAATTTTAGCCTTTCTCATCTGCATAACCAGTTGGACATTAAAGAGATATTTGTGTGAGATTGATACCAAGATATCAAGGTGCCCTCTATGTGTCCAATATATTTTGATTTAACATGAACCAACAAGTTCCTGATGAGTCACATTTTCAAAGGACTTGCATCTTTTTTTTTTTCAAACTATGATAATTACTGAGTGCATTATAAGAAACTGTTTCTAAAAGAGATGATTGAAATATATTCCTTTCAGTTAGAGATTAGCTGTTCTGTCAGGTGCTCTACCTGATCCTCTGAAAGAGAGTACTTCTGTCATGACACTGCTCAAAGACCAATGTAAATTCCCAATGAATCATTCCCTTATTTCTAAAAAAAATGAGAACCAAAATTCATTAATTGCACCGAGGGCTGAAAAAACTCTGTTTTGACCCCTGCCCAATGCTAAACTAACATACTAATTTTTGTGTTCCTTCTCTTTGAAATTTGAGTCCCTGATGCTCTTCTTTTACTCATCTAACATGTTAATCTTTAAGGTTTTTAGAGTCACACAGCTGTCATAGTTATAAGGGGTTCAATATCCAAGAGCTCTACACTTAAAAGAAGATTATAGTAACTGGACAGGAGATTCAAGCTAAATCTTCAATTTCAATGAATAGTATAAATCAAATATAGCAGTGTCCCATGACTGTCACCATCAATTACAGGTAGAGTGTGAACAGCTAGGATCCTACTCAAATAACACACAAGAATGATGTCTTGATACTAAACCAGATTTCTGGGAAATATAATGATCTGTCTGTGAACCGTATGGAGTGGCTGTAATTTAAGGCATTTTGCTGTAAATATTATGCATAATACATTTTCTACTCAAATATGCATGGTACCTTTGAGACATACATTTGCACACACATTTTCTAGACATTTGCTATGTAAGTGGAATAAATTAGTAGATATTCTGAAGATTTTTTACTCCTTGAAAGGGTTTTAACCATTTGTAATATTCCTGTAAATTATATACTTAGAAAATATTCTTGTTTAAGTGGTTCCTGCTCATATTTCAGAGTAACTCTTCAGACATAGCAAACTGTATCTGATTATTATTCAATTACAGTGAAGTTTTTTCCCCGCACTATCTCTTAATCACATATTTAAACCCCTTCATTTTAGCATACCACAACATTCTCAATATAGAATATTCCTAGAATCCTAGGATTCCAAAATGGTTTGGGTTGGAAGGGACCTTAAAGATCATCTAGTTCCAACTCCCTTGCCATGGCCAGGGACATCTTCCATTAGACCAGGTTGCTTAGGGCCCCATCCAGCCTGGCCTTGAATACTTCCAGGGATGAGGCATCCACAGCTTTTCTGGGCAACCCGTACCAGCCCCATCATCCTTGCAGTCAACACAATATCTAATCTAAACCTACTCTTTTTCAGTTTAAAGCCATTCCCCCTTCTCCTACCACAGTACATGTCCTTGTAAAAAGTCCCTCTTCAGCTCTCTTGTCAGCATCCTTCAGGTACTGGAAGGCTGTTTCCAGTAATAAAAGAGATCTTTCCTAATCATTGAGCAAGTGACCTGCCATTCAGATTGCTTCATTATCTGGATGAGGATTGGCTTCGTTTGCAAAACGCTATGCCAAGTGGTTATCCAAAAACTTGAGTTGGCTTGAAATGACTCTTGTAAGTTCACAAAAATGGATCAGGAATCTGAAACTACTAAATGAGCACTGTTTGTACAGACATGCCCTGGCACCAAGCTGGTGAGCTTTTCCATCAACTCTGGAAATGTCACTGAGCTGCTGCAGTTATGTTCACTCCTATACTTCGGTTCTCCTCCCAAAATTGTTGTGTGCCACAAGGCAGCTGATGCAATTACCCTAGAGATGGCCCTATTTCACAGCAGTTGCAACAGGGCCTGGCATATAGCTTGCACCTGTGTTTGTGGATTTTTTGAGCTAAATGGTATTTATACCCAGTTAAGAGCAGGTATTTACAGATGGAAGTTGATATAATAACTGACTAAGGGTAAAACTGCCAGGAGAAGTATTACATTGCAGTTCAGGCCACCGTGTCTGATGTTTGCAGTCCTCAATCAGCTTTATTGTCCTTAAAATGTATTTCATATGTGAAATACTCTCTATCTGCAATCTATTTTTTAAAGGGATTTTTTGGTATCTTGTATGAAAGACAGCTTTTCTTACATCTAATACATCATCCAAAGCCAGAAAGTTTCCGTCCATTTAAGTATTTGCATATACATCGATATGTGAACATACAGACTATATACCTAAAATTTAAATTTTAATTTCACACAATCAGTCTTTTAAATTTTAAAAATATTTTTTTAGAAATACAAACTTTATTTCTGTGAGGAACATATGCTTTTGTATTCTATTTTTCTTTGAAGTCAACAAAGAACCCTCATTCTTCACTTGGGATTTTTTTAGCCGTAAAAAATAGTATTTTCTCATGTAATTTCAAATTATTAATGATATCTTTCATATCTCAATCATAGTATGCAAAAATATCAAAAGGCAGAAGAACGAGGTATAGACACAGGCAAATATTTTGCTTCACTACTCCAAGTCTGGACCATCCACAGATCATCAAAACTGGTTGTGATCTCCTAAGGTTTTTAACTGGGAAACAGAAACGTTCACTTTCTCTAAATCCAAAATTCGGAAAATACTTATCTTTGCTCTGCGATACCATATATTTAGCAATTTGCAGTGTTTGCAAATATGGCAGCATCCATCTGTTTTTTGTATCTAGTTTTCTGTTTAATATTCAGATTTGTCGTTATAAAAGATCTTGCTTATTAGCATAGGTTAGACACTGAGATTTGAGAAAAAGGACTGATTTCAGAGTTACAAGTGTAACACTAAAAACAACTCCTTTCCTGTCCTTCGAACTATCGTTGTTGTCCCTCAGATTTTCCATAGCCTTAGATTTGACTGAGCTGCTGCAGTTGTGTGCACTTCTACTAACATCTTATTTCTACAAGTTATTTAGTCAGTACTGACCTTTGTAATAAAATTCTTAAGATGAGAAATATAGCATATATTGAAATTGCAGAGCTGTTTTTTGTAACACTTCAGTTACCTTATTCAGAGATTTGTAAGGAGCATCAAAGCCATTAGATGTTCCAGCATGATTAAACAACACACAAAATACAGAAATATTAAATAGGAAAAAAAAAAGGAAAAAAAAGAAAAAAAGAAAAGAAAAGAAAGGAAAAGAAAAGAAAAGAAAAGAAAGGAAAGGAAAGGAAAAGAAAAGAAAAGAAAAGAAAAGAAAAGAAAAGAAAAGAAAAGAAAAGAAAAGAAAAGAAAAGAAAAGAAAAAGGAATTTTCTTTGAAGGTGACAAAACAACATTTTACTTTCCTATGAATGCAGAGGTGAAAGTCTTGAACTTTATAACCATTATAAGTAGGATAAGAATCAATGTAAATATGAAGGAATTGAAATATAAAGAAATGTCAATATAAAGGTAACTGTGAAAAGTTTTAAGGTTGACTTTTCATAGATTTTTCTTCATTCCATAATTAAAAGAATGGTAATTACATGGTAGAAGTAAACTGATTTAATTTAGCATAGCCAGTATTCTCAAAATGTTGAAAAATAACCTACTCTAAGCTTCATTAAAATTCTTTTAATGAAGGGGAAAGAGTTGCAGATCCATCTGCAATCTAGAGTACTTCATTAAAATACCTTGCATGTTATGTAATTTGCTTTCTTTTTTTTTAAATCCCTACAAAAAATAATTTCAATAAAAGCATTTATATGTGGATATTCTGTCTTCTGAGACTGCTTTCTTAATCAGTAACCTGTCCTGAAAAATCCATGAGAGTAACATAAGATCACAACAGAATGTAAAATTATGAAAATATTTCTGAATCGGCATGAGACTAGACACCAGAAAAAACACATGAAGATCCCTGCTTTTGAACTCAGCAGTACTGATGAGATTTAATCTGTGCCTTCTTCATGGATTAAGCATTCCTCATAGGCACTCTTTCAAGTGGGAATACATGCCCAGAATAAATACAAATCATACCAATAGCTCTCTATATAGCACAGAACCTGGAGAAGAATAAAGCAATGTAAAAATAGACTTTTGTTTTAAGATTCAAGCTACATATTCATGTTTCTCTATAAATTTATTTTATAGACTTAACAAGATTTCTTTTGCTAGTGTTGCAAAAGCAGGAGGACAAAGAGTGTGACAAAAGAATGTCTTTTACATTTAGTTCTTCACCAGAAATTGACTGAAAATTTGAAGAATTATGACACAGACAGGTAGATTATTTTCATTTTGAAATTCTTTGACTTAAAATTTCCTGAATATATATGAAAATACTAATTTAAAAGTTTACACTTTAAATTTGTTTACCACGTAATAGACAAAATCAAAACACAGATGTGAAAAATGGACAATTTTCAAGGCTTACTCACACGCATTCCAGATAAGAGAAGAACTTTGTCTAGAGTTTGACATATAGCTACTCAGATATTTTATGTATTCAGGTTTTGGTTTCTGGACATGATTTAAAATTGTTTTCATCAACATTGTCTATATAAAATAGGGAGAAAGTTTGAAATTGCTTCATATAAAGATGCAGATGTAAAATTGATGACTTTGAGCTCAGCATGGGACAAGGAGATAAGAGCATGCTGAATTCAAACTTACCTACTCTTTGCACTTACAAAATTAGTTTTCTGTTTGATACTTAGAAGACAGAAAGGGATAGGAGATTGAGAGTGGTGTTTTTTACTTTTTAGATTTTTCAGGTTTTTTTCCAGTTTAATTTCCAAGACAAATTCTACCTACAAGTGCCATTTAAGGCTCAGAGCAGGATCAGCAGCCTGGTTTGGTCTGTAGCTCAGCTAGTATAAGAGAAAAAGCCTAGAACTTCCAAGAGAAAATTCAAGGCTTCCAGGTTCCTGTGTATGCCTTTAGTTGTTTTTTTCTTTTCTTTTTTCTTTTTTTTTTTTTTGTTATTGGGTTTGTTTTATTGGTTTGGGTTTTTTTTCCCTTCCCCTGGCATCAGGATTGCTGTATACTGTCACTACTCACTTGTCAATGCAAGTAGTTCTCTTGGTTTTGACTTGACACAAGATGTCAGTAATGGAGATGTGTGACAAATGAGGCTTTCTCTTTTTTTATGTGCTTGACTATTCTGTTCCACCACAAACACTACTTTTTTTTGGCCAGGAACTTTCACCACCCGAAAATTTCTTGCTGTGTTACTAGCACCACTCTTTAGTCACTGAGGATGGATGCTTGGTTGCTTTCCTCATGCAGTGAGCACATAGCAGAAGATACGCTGTGTGGTGGATTATACAGGAATTACAGCTAAGGAATCTGAAGATCTCAGTCTCATTCAGTTCCTGCTCAGCGGAAAAGGCATCAGCACTTTGTTTGATACCAGACTTTACAATAAGCTACATGCAAAGTAAGGTATAATATGGTGGTGCCATAGGTATAATAATATAAAAAGGTGCCATAGGTATAATAATATAAAAAGGTAAGGTATAATAATTACTGGTGTCTGTGTAAATGCTGTTAATGTAGCATCTCTAGGAAAAAAATATATGCACTATTTTAACAACAAAACACTCAGAAAAGAAGTCAGTTAAACAGGTGAAACAGGATATAAAACTCCAAAGTTTCCACGAGAGTGAAGGAAGCCATGCTATTTCAGAAAGTCTTCTAGACATGGTGCTAAAAGGAAGCATGGTGAATGCCCTAAGTGATGCCTAAAATTGGGAGTACCTGAAACAGAGACTGAACAAAGTTAGTGAATAAAGGTATGAATTTATTGAAGGCCTTCGGGTGGTACACCTCTGGTACAGAGCCTTGCCCATGCTAGGCTAGACCAAGATGGACCCCGATCACGAGTTTTCCCCCCCAGATATAGGTTTGGTACATTTTCTTATCAGAAGTTAGCTGTCCAATTACAGTTCCAGGTAATGAGGTAATATTCCCCCATTCACCCCCTCCCAATTCACTTTTGTTTATACTTCGGCCTAGGATAGTGACCTTGTTTTCCAGGCCTAAGAGGAATGTTTTGTCTAACAAGAATGTGAAGCACATAATATGGAGTTCAGAATTACGCCTTAGTGCAGTGCAGGGTTAGAAAAATCTAAAAGTTAATCCTTAAGGCATCATAAGAAAATAGAGAATATGCTAACAACATAATAAGACATAACAGGAGACTTACATTTTTATTTAAATTCATTTATCATAGTATTTCAATGAAGGAGGAAGAGAGCAGGGAAAGACAAATAAGCTGCCTGCAACAAAAATGTCCCAACCAGCTCTGAGAAAAAGATGTGTTTACAGCTGAGTTTTGTCGCAGCATGTTCTCTTGTTCAGCAGACCATACAAGGCTGTAAGTATGAAAACAGATAGGAAAGAAGAATAAAAGCTGCTAGCAATTTTTGACTTGAAAAAACTGAACACTTGGTTTGATTTTTGGTTAAAAAACCCCTATAATCTTAATGCCAGCTTTCTGGTTTCTGAGATCTGTGACCTATGAAAGTGGTTTCCAAGTGGTGTCACAGACTAAAAGCAAAAATTGAATTCAGATGAACTGCACAGGATCCAAACCTAATACAACAGGCATGATATCAGGAATGCATAGGCATAGTGTAACAGCAGATTTCAAGACTCTGGCAGGAACTTCTTAATGGCATTTTTCTTTAGCTCCCTTCTTAGGAAGAAATAATAATAACAGCAACAGTATTAAAATATTCATTAATTTAATCTTCTAAGCATCTTACTGTCAGTGTTTCAGGATGTCTGGTAGTGTTACAAAAACTAACTGTGACTCACAGAAATATTGCAGCACTGACACCTGATGGCAGCTGGACCATTCACTCTGACTTTTGCCATGCCCTGGAGTTTTATTTGACTGCCATGGTTGTTTCCTTCCAGTTTCCAGGTGATGCAGCCTGCCAGGAGTGAGAGAAGACATCTGTATAACATGTTTTTTCTGATTGTGGATCAGAATAGTGGTTTTTTTCTTTCTCCTTTTTTTTTTAGAGTTATTTCCTTTTCTTTTGTCTTATTTCCTCTTTTTTTTTTTTTTTTTTAAATTCTCTTGCCTGTCTTGTTTCATTACTTCTGGGTTTTGGTTTTTTTTTTTACTTTGGGGTGGGGAGNTTTTAATTTTTTTCCTTTTTTTTTTTTTTTTTTTCTTTTTTTTTTTTTTTTTTTTAAATTCTCTTGCCTGTCTTGTTTCATTACTTCCGGGTTTTGGTTTTTTTTTTTACTTTGGGGTGGGGAGTGGGAAATGGCGATATTAAAACCAACATGGTATTTTGGTGTACCTTATGTCCTATTGAATGTGACATAGGGAATATAGTTTTATTTTGGTAACAGGAAAGATGACCTTTCCCTGCTTGCATGGAATTTATAATGAAATATAAAAAACCCTCACGCTGACATACCATAAAATATCTCAAACTGTGTTTAGCAGGGTAGACCAAAACTCAGTCTCATAAGTATGTATAAACACGACCAATTTAATAGAAGCATAGAAATAATGTCTAATAGTCAAATGTCTTACTTGTAAGTTCTAAATTATTATAATATAATGCAACATGTTTGATACATTTGTGTTGACATGTGTGCATATATATATATGCACACATATATATATGCATACATACATATGTATCATTAACAATTTAAACTCACTTCACTTTCTTCAAGCAGAGAACAGAACAAGTCAACAGAGATGGAATAATGCTTTTAGAAATAAACCGATTTTGCAAATTACATTTTGACAATTCTTTTATTTCCTCTCTTTATGACAATAAGGATCTTCAAACCTACACTTGTGTTTACTACATTCCTTTAAGCTTTCATATTTTTTCCTGTAGAATATTTTTAATTTCATTTACTAGGAAAAACTCAAAGCTGTTTTTGAAATCCAGATGATTATGATATTACTCAATTTTTTGCTCTATGCTTGTTTAATTCTTCAAAGTTCTGCCTTTCCATAATGTGTGACAAAGAAGAAAGAAACTCTGGTCTTTTGAAAGCTTTATCTTAGAAGGATTTAAATCCTTACTTTATATCTTGCATGAGATTAGCACACACTATAAAAACTGTAACTCTGCCTCTACTATTGTCCCTTTGGGCTTTTGCATGTGGACACTGAAATTTTGTAATATACAAAGAATCATTTATCACATTTAAGCACAGAGTAGCTTCCAAACGTTATTATAAAAGAAATAGGGTCACTGCTGTAAACTCTAAAGCCTTATTTGATTTTTCAATAGCTCTATATTTAATTTTATTGTTGAAAATTTCTTGCCCATGCTTTCTGATTACTGTTAAGGACAAATGCTTGCCCTCTTGAGGTTGTATTTTTTATCCTCTATTGTGCCAATTTTCCTTTTTCTAGCACGGTCATCTGAGAATTTAAATCAAGGAACAGAGTGCTACATTTTCAAGTCCTTTTTCCCCATCGATCTGAATAGTTTTTTCCCTGCAGTTAAGGAGAACTGCAGATTATCTATTGGCACTTAAAACCTCCAAAAAGCTCCCAATACATTTATTCTCATTAACGGTTACCTCTATATTCTCTTTTTTAGTGATGGCCCGCTAGCAAATCCTTCCCTCCAACTGGCAAGTTCAGTGAGGAAAAGCGTCAGTTTCATCATTTTTATTCTGAACTCTACTAATTTTATTTATGAATAGCTCCCATAGAAGTCATTTACAAATGGTATTGCCTATAGGACATGTATCCCACTGCTGTTTTTTAGGACTCACAAATGACTTAAAGGGATCCTATTTTTACTGTCTTTCCCAACAATTTTCATATCAAACATTCTCAAACTACAGACAAAAATCTGCTTAAACAGTTTGTCTCCTGCCAGCTCTACTTCAGCTCTGAGGGTGAGGGTTGAGGTGCAGTTCCTCTCTATTTAGTAGTACTCAATTGTAACAAAATGTTAACAGTTTTACATCACAATCTATTTGCAAAATTTAGTTGTTCTGGTTATGCTTCAAAGTAAAATTTCTAATTTGTACTAGTTCAAAATGGAACTATTTTTAATACAAGGTACTTGTATACTTGTGTCCACATCTTTAATAGATTTTACCCCACTTCTTAAACTTGACACTATGAGGAAATTTAACAAACAGAAGGAACAAAAGAATAAGGAAAGGTAAGTTAAAGACCCCAGAAGCTCTTATATAAACTCCTAATTCCAGAGAAAGAAAATAGGTGCTGGCTTGGATGTTCAAGGGCCCACAACTGATGGTGTCTTTCAGCAGATAAGCAGGAACACAGCCACAGACAACAAGACAACAGCAAGCAAAAGAACACTAAGGTTTATACTTCACTCTGAAATTAAGATTCATTTAATCAATGAGTTCAAANTTACTACATAGGTCATATTTTTATCCCAAACCAGGTTCTTGAAATGGTAAAAGCATTTGCTGATACAGTGCAAATAATGAAGAATAAGATGATCCTCTCCAAAAGGTGAATTTGGTTGAATTGAAGAAAATAGTGATATCCCATTGCACAAAGATAGGAAAAGGAAGGAAACAATTTTTATGCTTGCTTGAGGAATATGGCTTGTTCTCAGTCTGCCACAAACATATTTTTTTACCTGAATACCTCTTAGTAGTCTACTTCTCTGTATGAAAAAAGTAAAATTCCTATCACTCTTTTTCAAAATCTGTAGTGATGGAACTCTTTGGAAAGATCGTGGTACTTTTTTAAAACAGAGGAAATGGTTAGAGACAGTCTCCTCTAAACCAAGGATATATAGCATATTATCATAAACTTTGTATCCATAAGGCTTTCTCCCACATTTCCTTAAATCAGACATTCCAGTCTTCTTAGAAGTTTGGATTTCTAGGCAAGGATATTTTTCTTTTCCCTTAAATTAAATCCTCACCTTCCTTGTTCTACTGCTAAGTCTATCTAGTTTCAGTTGCAGAGATTACCTCCTGACAGCAGAATTTCATTGAGCTGGCTCTGAAAGCCCCTCAGAGATATAACAGAAAACATCACTTTGACTAACAGAGGGAAGGGAATACCTCGTGGCTTCAGAGAGCTTTGCGAGGGCCACTGAATGCTCAGCAAAACCCACAACACTCTTCTGCCCTAGAGAATTAGCAGTTACAAAATCAACTTGACATTCAACATCAAATTTAGACTCATAAGTTTATGTTCTACACATAAGTTCCCATATGTGCACTAGGCATGTAAGCTCCTATTATAGTTGTTGTAGATCTATTTTCCAATGTTTTGAGCTTGGTTTGTAAAATGGAAATAAGGATTTTATTAGTGAGACTACACTGTTAAGTACCCTTCAGAGCCGTTATGCAAAGGATATAACTCCTTATAGCCCCTGATAACCGCATGTTGACTGTTTTGCTAGGAATGTAATAGCTTTTGCTTTTAGTTCTGGAGTTCAATGGCTCAGTTCCTATTATGTCAGCCAAAAGAGCAGCTGCCATGCTGCCATATCTGCATTTAATATGGTTCGTGAATATGGGACACAAGTTAAATTCAGTGAGATTACTGATAGAAGCCTGAATAACCAAATTCAATTTAAGAGAAACTCACAGTTTATTGAAAAGGCAATCAATTATTATCAGATCTTCTGATGAACTGTTAGTTTTGGTATCCTAAAATTTCTAGTTTTGATATAGGAGGGAAATATATTATTTTAAATTCTAAATTATAGTATATATTAAATGGGAGTAGAGCAATATAGCATGATTAGGATGCAGACTCAATCCGTGTGAAGACTCAAGTCAAACTTATGAGGTAGTTTTTACTTTGATTTTCTCTCAATATCTGTATTTCCCGGATGAACAAAGAAATAAAGATTTACAATCAGGTTCCTAGGTGGGACTAAAATATATAGCAAAGATAAGGTCTCTAGTCACTATGTCCACTGTTGGAGTATTCTGTTAAGTGCAGGTAACCATTAACATTTTGAAAAGTTATTCAATCTCAATTAACTGCAGTCTCAGTATTGTGAGATTCACCCAGCCTTTATCAAAGAAGTCTTTACATGGTGCAAGAGAACAATCTAGTATAAAAATAGCAGCAGGGTATTTTTTAAGGGGGAATGCAGAGAGTATGATTACCTCAAGTATTTACAGAAAAAAGTTATCTTAGCAGAGCTAATAGAGTTTATGATATAGTCAGAAAAAGAATACCAAACATTTATCAAGACTTATGAAATTAAAAAATCTTGTAAATATGCTTAATAATTATAAAATGTATATTATTTGCACATATCTTTACAATGATTTGCCTATAAATGTTATATCAATGGATGTGTTTAATATTATTTTATAATCAGCAATTAAACAAAACAATCACTTCTTAATAACAGTCTACAGTATTTCACTTTGAATTCTAATTATGCAGTTACAATACCACTGCACTATTTTATGAGACTGTAATTTTGTTCCAGAATGGATAAACTGTAAGACCAAGGGATAAGTAGGCCCACATATTGAAGGGATAAAAATTATTTCCTCATAAAACAACACAGAAGAACAGAAGAATTGGTGTCTTTAGTAAACTGAGAGGTTGCATTCTTTGAAAAAGTATGTCCCTGACAATGCTGGGTCCTTTGTTTCATGTTCCGTAATAAGTTATCGACATATGTCCTGTCACAACTTTGGTGGAAACTTTGGGCTGTTACCAGGAGTTGGGCTGTGTTCGGTATTCCTGGTGTCTGAACAAGAGAGCCTAAGTGCCTGAAAACTTGATTGACTTCTCTCCTCACTATTATCGATTAATTTAATAAGAGATATCATCCCTTTCAAACTTCAGAAAATAGCACTACAGTTCAGGCATCCATAAATCACGGATTTGGTTTCCTTTAGGCTAGGCAATAAACAAAACTAAAGCAAAACTAACCACGTAGAAAATAATTTTAAAAAATTAAGATAATTTATAAAATATATATTTTGTTGCTGTGATTTGGAAAAAAAAAAAGTGCTGAGAACGTGTTGTTAGCACTCTGAAGAACTGTGAGATTCAGGACATACCTCTGTATTTTCTTGTTTGGTTGTTTCTGCAACTTTTTATCATTCTTATGAAATAAAGCATCTTATTTTCAAATACCTTTATCCTCTCATTATATCTTAGAAAAGACTGAAATATAAGTTTCTGGCTGCATTCTGGCTTCTTTTCAATAAAAAAAAGCATTACAAGACACTGTATGGGTGGATTGAAGATCCAGGGCAAAAAGTGCTTTGACTTCTGAGAGACTGCTGGCTGTGATCATTCTGAATGTTTAGATAGTTGAGATGTTCAAACAAGCAGAAATGTTTATTAGATGTAAGGCTGTTTTCTAGCAGAAGTAATTGAATGGATTTTCCAGGAAAACCTATGAACAAAAGTTCTGATGACTAAAAATCTTTTTAGAACTCCACTCCCATTAGCTGTATACTAATGTGTCAAGCTGTGTTAAATGTGTCAAGATTAAAATTCACATAAATAAGAAAGAGCTGGAGCTGTATTTGCAATCATGAGTTCACATTTTCAGAAGTTCATTCACAATAAGTACTTTCACATGACATTTGACCTTTTTGTTTTCTGTGTTTAAAGAAGAAAATCATGGGTGATGTTATCATTTTTAACTAGCTGAAAACCTCAAACTTCAGAAAACTACCAAAATACTTGAATTTAGAGCATGTAGGGTTCATATAAGGTTCACCTTGCTCTGTGTTTGTTGGTGGTTTTTATCTTTAAAAATCTGCTGAATTCTTTGGTCAGGTATTTAAGCATATCTGTAGATGGGTAACTCTCTACAACAGGGTTCCTAATTCTGCTGTAAATCATACATATCTCTTCTGCACTGCTCTGCAGACTCTCCTACCCCTAATAGCCTTCTCAAGTTTCACAGGGGTTGAGTGAAAAATCAATCAGTGTTTATAAATAAATTAAGAACAATGAAAAGCCCAGCCTGGAAGTTCATTCTGGTGTAACTACAGCAGTGAACTGTAATTTTTAATCAACCTGATTAAAGGTAAAACAGATAAAACAAAGCACCCTTCAGTCTATGGAATTTTTTCGGTGCTTGGAAATGGATGGACTACTAAAAATATGTTTCATTGCCTTTATACATTACTGTCATGAATGAGAGAATGATTTTTCTGAATAAAACTGTGTGTAAACTGTTTGTAACTAAGGAAGACAGAAGGACTTTTTTTAGAATGTTGCCCAGAAATGCAAGTTTGCTTCTGTTTGTGTAGCATACAGGAGGAGATAACTTTAAACAGAGTCAATCTTTCTAGTTTGAACTAGCTTAAATATATCTCAAAATGCTCAGGTGCTCAAAATATGACTTGACTATAACCCATATTTCTAACACAGGGCAGGTAAAGAGTTAGCTTATATGAAATTAGCTATTTTGTCTTTAGTTTTACTTGCATAAATGTATGTAAGTACAAAATCACCTGTATTTGTTAGACTGTAACAAGTTATGCTTTCCATTAAATGTAAAAAAATTTCGTTCATTAATTTAGGATTTTCATATTTATCTATAAATGGTTGTATTTATTACCCAAATGTTTTTTTCAGGGTGGGGTGTGGGGGTTTTGTGACTTTGGTTTTTTTTGGGGTTGTTACTGTAGAGTTACTTGAAAACCAGCATGGGTGAAATCTAAGGAAAACATGCCACATCTGAGACAGTGCAGCAGAGGAAAGAGAAACAAAAATGTTTTCATTTTCAGTGATTCCTTTTTTTTTTTTTTCCCAGATGAAATTGCAAGAGATCAGTCCTTTAAAATATATTTTAGAATTTGAAAATCAAAATCCATAAAGCACTTGTATCCCTTCAAGCTTATTTCCATTTGTACATAATTAGAAATCTGAGCTGGCAAATCCTGGTTTCACAAAATGTCAATAGTGCCTTGATTCAAGAATAAACTGAGAACTGAGCAAAATTCCCTTATTGCCCAAAAATCATGGGCAAAGAATGGGGGAAATATAAAATGGGAGAAATATAAAATGAAGGCATGATATATGAAGACTTACCTTAATACGTTCAAGTAAAAAATTATGATAATTGCCTCCACTTAAGTACTTGTTTTATTGTTGGCCTTCAGCTGCCAAATTTCACATATTTCTTTGTTAATTCATAGGGGAAGTTGTTTCCTACTTCCAATAAAAAAATAAAGGCTGAGAACAACAACAACAACAAAAATGCAGGTTTGTGTTTTTAATACCAAATGCTACAAAACTCTACAAAATGCTTCCTTTCTAATTGTAACTGGAAACGTTGATTTCATTCAGGCTATTCTAGACAGAAGAAATGCAGATGCAGTGTAGGTTGATACTCTAAATTTTTTATTACTACAAAATACAAATTCTTCAAAAACAAATACAGATGTCAAATTCAGACTAGAACATAGTTTGTGGCATTTTAAACAACCTTCCACAATTTAGGAAAAATAGTCATTTTTTAAAGGGGCATTGCATTAGTAATTTTATGGCTACTACGGTACTTAAACCCTACTGGATTTTAATGAGGCTGTACTGGTACACCTAATTTGAGGTTATTTAAGGTTAAAGTTCATCATACTGAATTAAGAACTGAACTTTGAATTAAAAAGTAATGATTCTTGGGGATATATATATTTATAGTTTAATTATATTTCCAATATGAAACTGGGATATGAAAATGAAAATGCAAGCAGAAGTTATTGCAATATTTTCCAGGAAACCTTTATGAGACAATTCTAATGAAGTCACACCTGGCCCTGGCTAAAATGAGAAGTTGAACCACAAGTATGATTAGATATACAGTCTGAATGATGACTCTTACTTTATTTCTAAGTCTGTACTTCCGCTCTACACTCTTAAAGCCAAGAAAATAAAGATTATCAAGTAAATAAAAACAAAATAAAGGAAAGTAAAACAAACGGCAAACTTAAAAACCACAGAATTTTCTATACATTTAAGAAGATCAAGTTAAAAAATTAAACTTTTGAATTGTGTTTGGTTTGAAGCAACTTCTTAATTAGTGAAGTGAATTGTTCTTATGGCTGAAGAGTGAAATGGGTGCAAAATTTAGTCTGACACAGTTTCATATACTCAAGAATACCTTGGTTTTATCCTTGCATCATTCAACCTATTTTATTTCTTTCTGGCTATGGGCTGAAGACTATACTTATGATCTTTAATATAGAATATAGAATATAAACATATTGCATTCATGATATATCATAAAAATATGATATGTATAGAGGGCTTAGATCTCAATGGAAATTTTATTTCAGAAATATTGGAATTTCTGTGCTTGTACTGTTTATAGCACAAACATTTGTGTCATGACCTTCTAATACAAACTTATTATTTTTCCTTAAAAATATATAAGGCAAGCAAAGCTAGATGTAGCCTTTTGTGTTCTGCAGTTTTATCAGTGTCAATAACATTTGACAAGCTACATAGTATCAGGCTTGAGATTGAAAGTGTATCCTATGTTTTATGAGCAATTAATTTAAAGTGAATAATAATGAAATCACAGTTCTCATAGTTTCTCTAGTGTTTCAGATTTTCAGTGATTGTGCAAGAATTATGAACTTAATACACCTTTTTCTGAACTTGGATATCTAAATCCAGTGACTTTCTTTAAATTTTTAATACTGCTAAACTCCTTTTCTATTTTCAATTCAATATAAACGAAAGTGAGAGTTTTAATAAAAAACTATAGGCATACCAATAGAAGCAATAATAGATGGTTTTGTTTCACTTAATTTTCAGCGTATATTTTCCAGCTGATTATTCTAAAGTACCATTCCAGCTGAAGTACATGGATTTCAGATATCTTAACGCTGACGTCTTCAATTCTAACACAAACCCGGAAATTAATTTTAAAACCAACTCACAACAATCATAGGCCACCCTAGTTCAGATTTTATCTTTTGGCACAAATGAACTAGATTTGGTCTAATTTGGGATAAATCCTTCTCAGCTCTGTCCCCTGCCTTTCTGAAGAGCTACTGTCTTCCAATTCACAGTAGGTGTTACCTTCCTTTTCCTTTCCAGTCAAATAACCTCTTTATCTCTTTCCTTCAGTTTATGATACATTGTTTTCTGTCTATCAGTGAGGCCTTTGTGGGGCCACTTGCCTATTTTCTATTGTTTTCTCTCCATTTCATGTGATCAAATTTTGATTGTTCTTTCTAACTTACAGAATAAGGACTCTCTCCAACACGCTGAACTCTCGACAAGTTTGCAAGTCTCTGACATGTTGAAAACCCACTAGAAGGCTCTGTGAAGTTAAAGATGGATTTGATGTGGCAGAATTTATGGAAAAAGCTGTTTCATCTCTATATACAAAAGAAATAAATTGATTTGGATTCTTACAGTAAGTAATTAGAAAAATAGAGAACAGGAAACATTTGTGATCAAAAAAGAGAAAGGGAAAGAAATATTTTCTCTGATCATTGTGATAATCATTTAGAATTTTTTTTTAAAATTATTTGGATTTAGATTCACTGTGACAGAGTAATAGTGAGGTTTTAGTAACAGGATTTTATGTGTTTAAGTACCCCTTGATTTTGAACTGCACATTAAGCAAGTGCAAAGTCGAACATTGCATACTAAAATGCATATGTCTATAGGAATTCTATCTCAAGATTGACTAGGAAAATGTATGTGCAGTTATATATAGCTAGTACACATTAAAATATATGTACACTGGGGTTGTTTTAGAGGAAGAAAAAATTTAAATAATTTAAATAATGAAACCCTGAAAAACGCATGATATGCTAATGCACAGAGAAAACAGGGAAGAACTTATTCTTACTGAAAATTCTGAAAATATTATCTAACTTGACAAGGCATCATGATCTGAAATGTAGCTACCTTAAAAAATATATATAAATTTGTTTTCAGGTATTGTATATGGTAGTTAATCTCTCCTTCACCTCTTGTGATTTTAGAGTGATGATTTCCAACCAAAATAATATTCCTGCCTGTACCAAAGGAACAGGGGAGTCTGTCTAGCAGACACTACACAAGAAACTGAAACTGACTCTAAAGTGCTGTGAAACACATGTAGTAAACACACTGAAAGAAATTAGATTATCCTCCCATCACCTTTCTTTATAGAAATATGGTCTGTTTGTTGTAAATTACAAGAGCAAGCACAATGTTTTCAAAATGAAGTAATTTTTGAGATGATAGTATTCCTTAAGACACTGATCTATTTGCTTATAATATCTAACCCAGAAAATCAATCTGCCACTGTTTCAGAATCGCAGATGAAAAATAGCAACACTACAAAGTAAGAATGGACTCAGGAATAATAATAATAAAAATCAGAACCAAAACACAACGTATTTTTCTATGGAGGGAAATCCACAGGAGGCCACAAAAACTGCTTTGCAGCACAGAAAACACATGTATACTCCACTTCTTTCTCCTAATAACAGAAATCAAATAGAATTGAAGAAGAAATCAACCTGTTCTTCTTGCACAAAGAGAATTAGCAGGAGCTATACAAAAATATTATAAAGCATTTTTACTACTTGAAAAAAATTTAGAATATTTTTAAAGAGGGTAGTACAAATGGAAAAAGTACAATTAGACAAATTATTCTAAAAATCAAAAACAATGCTTTCTTTCAAGCCTTTAATTTCCAGAACCAGACTCTATCTGCCTTGTACAGAAAATCAGAATTGTGAGTTCTTTTACTGCAAGTGATGTCAGCCTCATTTGCTGTCATGAAACAGAATGACCAGAAAATAAGGTCATCCAGAACTGAAAACAAGTTTGTTTTCTTCTCTACTTTGCTGTTGACTCTTAGGTGCCAAACAAATGTGTGAGCAACGCTAGAAAAATGAGACATTTGTCATTTAAGAAGCAAAGACCCGAAGTTTAAGAAGCTGAGAAAAAGGAAGGAACATGGGAATATGTGGGGGGGAAAAAAGTGGTGTGGAAATCACTCTGGAAAAATGGGATAATATTAATAGTACAAGATAGAAAACCTCCTGCGAGATTATTATGCTTCTTAGTGACTTCTTACACACGGAACTGCTGTGTGGGGGTGTAGATACATAAAGTGATGACACTTGTAAACTGCAAGAAACTAAAAGTAGAGTAAATAGAATACTATTTTTGCAAGATAATCTATGCTCTAAGAGTTTGAGAATTAAGGTCAAAAATCTTATTCTCAAGCAGTGCACATCTTTGACTATGCACGCAGCCTCATTTTCTATAATTTATAATAGAGTCAGAAAAAAAAAACTGAAGAAAATTTTTTATACTACACTTTTGGTTTGTGACCATGATTTTAAGCACATTTAGGCAGTTCTGTGGAATTCATATAAATGACTGGGTTGTCTAGGCAATCTGACGGCATTATTTAAGACAACAGCAACAGCTGGGGACCAAGCTATCTTGCTTGATATGTCTCTGTCTTCTACTGCTCTGAATAGGCAGGGTTAGTGAAATTGTAAATGCATTGACACTAAACAAGAGAAAAGACAAAAGGAAGGGGAAAGGTATACAACAAAACAAAACAAAAAAAAAATGAAAAGTGTTTTGTAGGAAAACCAGAGCATAGCACAATACATTGTAGCTACTCTCTCTGAACATTCTGAATATTGTATTTTCCATGCAAAGTATTTACAGTCTCAGAAGCATGCTGCTTTCACCCTCACTAGGGAACCCTGCAGAAGTTTGCTGTATGTGAGCATTTAAATTTTTTTTCAATTTGCAGCAAGAAAGGTCCTTCTGGGATTTTCATCATAGCAGCTTTGCATGACTTCTTGGAAGGATGTGCCTGTTGTCAAATTTGTGTTCCAAAACATAAGAAGCAGTGAAATTCCAAAGCAATACGAAAAATATTGCTTAGTGCTATCAATGGTTTATCACTGATTTCCTCCATTTGAATTTATAGGGAACAAGATAATTCAATACAAAATAAACTTCCATCAGATAAAAATCCCCTAAGAGAGAAATCAAGGATGAAAATCACTGTATGAAAACTTTAGGTAGAAAGAATATTTTACAGTGATCATGTTTTTAGCTGTTTCAGAAACTTTTCAAATTAGTACAATATTGTTGTTTTGTGAAGAACGCATTAATACATGTAGTCTAGTGGAATATGAAGGGTCAGGGATTTTTTAAATTTATTATTAATCTCAAGGGTTAACATGAGCAGACCTAGCAAAATCACAGCAAAAAAACCTCAGAATTGCAGAATGACTGACAGGTGTCTGGATCAGTATGAAGTTTGAATCTTAATATCTGCTTTTTCTAGCGGCTTTACCACGGTTCGTGTGCAGACAAGAAATCTGCTGCCCTTTGAATATGACATTAAATATCACAGGAGGCAAGTTGGCATTTTGTTAGCTCTCTTCATATCCCTCCTAGATGTTTGCCAATGGACTGAGATCCTCGCAACAGCAGCAGTAGGAGAAGTTGATGCTCTCCAGATCTCAGTCCAGGGCCTTTTGCAATTATTTAGGCAGAGTTTGAAACACTCAATGTTCACAGTCTGTGGGAGATATTACGAGAAACTGACGTCTTCTGAGAACTTCAGGCGTCAAAAAGTGATCTCAAGGCTGAAGGCAAGTTAAAAACAAAATAAGTACAAGTTGAGTTAAAGCATGTAAGTTTAACTGTTAAATAGAATGACATGGCATTTTGTAGAATGAAGGTTAGAAGATTTTCTCAATTTTGTTCTAAATCTAACAATTTCCTTAGGCGATAAAGTATCTTACTCAAGCTGTAGATTTTAGGGCAATTAAAACCTATATTCTCCTGTCTGAAAGCTGACATACTTAATTGTTTTGGAAGACCAGTCTTGAAGTATCTTTTTGACTTACATTTGTCTGTGCCAGAGTAATGCATCTACTTTGACATATCCTGCTGGTGGAGAAGAGCAGTACATTTTCCTTCTTCTAAATAATAAACAGGGTAGAGATTAATGTGGTTTTATAGATATATATACATATATATATATATATATATATGTGTATGTGTGTGTGTGTAGGTTTTGCTCAGTATACATAGAAATTTAACCGAGTGTTAAAGTATATATAGGAACTTAACTGAGTGTCAGCCATTTAGCATGGAAGGATTACAACTGAAAAGGCTGGAGCAATGAATTTTCAGAGACATACAGGAAATAAGTCACAGTCCTCCCTGTCCTGACTGCTAATTCTATTATCATTACTAGGAAATACAGTAAAATACAGTAAAATTTTCTGTGTTCAAAAATTGGTATTATTTGCCTTTTTAAATGTGCACAAATCAGAATTTTTAGCCCTCACATTGAAATTTCTACAATTTTTTTCTGAAGGAAAATTTCCATGTTTAGTCTGAAAATGCTTCTGTAAGATAACTCTGTGTAGTAAATATATGCTCAGAAATTTAAAGATTAGGAATTTATTAAATCAGACTGAAATGAAATTGCTTATGAATTTTTCCTTCTTTTTTTCTGTATTGGCTGCAGTGTACTTAAAGTTTAAAATGCCTTTTTATACTTGGGATAAACTAGGAAGAAGGAAAAATATAAAGAACTTGGTGAAAGTTCTTACTGTGTAAGATGTACTGCAGTAATACTAGCTTTGGATTTTAAGCATATTGGTAAGCTTGTCTAATGTGGTCATTATTCCATTAATCACTATAAAAAGAGAAAGAAACGCCTTTAATATGTTATTTTCATACGCAACTGTTGGACAGATGCAGATGTTGAGGAGGGTTAACTATTTTATCATATTTGCTACTTCATACATACATTCATACATAACTACCATTAATTTCTAAAATTATTTTAGTGGTTAAAAATAAATATCAGCGCTTTGATAGGATCTGGGAAGATTTCTAGAGGTGTCCATGAATTTTAAAAGCCATCAGAGTGGTCCCTTGGTAAGGCAGGTGGAAAAGAGCAAGTCAGAATCAATGGGCCATGAGAAACATAAGGTAGGAGTTTCCAAGAAGCTCTTATTTCGCATTAGCATAGTGTAGCAGCAGCACCTCAGTACCCTGGGAATCTCTGAAGGAGAGATCAAATAAAGGGGAAAAAGGATCTGAGCTATTAAATCCAGAGAAGAGCAGAAAGACTAGAGCCAAACTGCTCAGAATAAAACCATAATTAATCTCAAGGCATCATATCTATGTCCAAGGCAGCATTATCTATGCTAATTCTTGGATGCTCCTTAGTTTATCACAATATTTAAAATGGCCGTAGGTGCAGATCTCACACACAAAATATTATATAAAATGGAAGACTGTGATAATTCTTCATATACAGTATAATAAACTAAATGGGATTGAAAAAAAATTAGGATGAGAAACTTATCAATAGCAGAAGAAAACAAGTATTCAGTGCTCACTGTGCCTTTAAGCATAGCACGCTCCCTACTAAAACAACTCCCATTTAGTGTTTCAATTGGGAAGCAGCATATTACAATTCCTCTTCTGCTGTTTTCTTGTTTGTTAGTTTTCCTCAATCTAGAATAAAAATAAATGAGTCAGAATAAAAAAGAGGTTTGCTCTATCTGTAAAGCAACAAAATTGTGTCAAGAGAGATTGATGTCTCCATTAAAGAAATAAGTGAGGGAAATCATATCTTAGTTTTAAGGCTGTGCTTGCTGTTCTCCTTCTAAATGCTTCAGAGTACAATTTTGGGTTTGAACCAAAAAAAAAAAAAAGGGGGCAGGGAGGGGAGAAGAATTAATCCATTCATCTGGCAGTAGAAATTTAAAGCCACAAGAAGACAAATAATAATTTAGCTTTCAGGATAATAATGAAAATATTAAAGTGTTGATATCAACACCCAACAGATTCTCAACAGACTATAGGTTCAATGATCAGAAACTTTCCACACAAAGAAGCTACCTGACAGCTTCTTTGAGACATTGCAGAGCATAAAAAAGGCTTCTGGGTTTTTTTCTTTTTGTTTGTTTGTTTGTTTTGTGGTGTTTGGGGTTTTTTCGGTGAAGACCAGCAAGCCATTTTCTTATAGGGATTGTCACACAGAATGCTTCAGCATCTGCCATAAAGAACAACTGGGAAGATTCTGGGTATCAAAAATTGTTTAAACCTACTGATAAATATATAAGGAAACATCAGCGGCGCAGTTTAGATGATTGGGTACAGACACCCCTCCCCTTTTTGTCAGTGTTTCAGTTTTGCAACAGCCACTATAATAATTGAGGCTGACACAGAAACGTGGAGAAAAGCTCTCCAGTGAAACCCTTTGAACATTTGTCTTTTACCAGTTAAACTCCTCTAAAGCAATGGACTTTAACAGATTCTGAATCAGAAACCAATCTGTCAAACGAGTCTGAAAAAAGATAAAAAAACCCAAAAAAGACTCCTAAAAAGAGTAAACCTGGTTGCAATATACTAAATTAAGACTGTGCTGGGCATGAGTCACAAGAAGGGAAGCAAAAATAATGTGCAAGCATTCATTCATTACTGTCAGTGGAGCACCGCTACCCGTTCGTCTACAGGAGCCTCAGAGACTAAAGGTCAATGCAAGTGAGGAAAGCTACAGTGCACTCATGGTTTACAATTTGGGAAAGAGTAAAACTGTTAGTCTGATGAGACTGCTTAGCTGAGCCCACATAGTTTAGATATGTTTATGTATAGTCGTTATATCTTTTTGAACTGATTAAAACTCAAGCAATGCTGGTAAGGTCAGGAAAGCAGATAACGTTCAATCGTATTTCTTACTCTTCTAATTTTAGGAATGAATAATTATACGGCATGTGAATTGATTGTCTCACATCTGCAGAAAGTTTACATGGGTGCTGTGTGTTCATACAAGTGTCTTTCAACCATTTTGCTTTGCTCACAAGTCAACTGGGGTGTAGCAATAAAAGCCAGATTTCCTTCCGATGTTCAAGGACTCCAATCAAAATTGTTTTCAGAGACTGAAGTGCTTTATTGCTTAGGAATGTATTTCTAAATCAAATTTTAAATACGGTAGCCTGGTGTTTCTGGCTTCTTGGGTATTCTTATAAGTAGTTACTAAAAGTTTTTGGAAAAATTGAAACAGTATTACATAAGGGGCAGGACACTAGATGAGCATTTAAGGGACCTGTGTCAACTTCTGTCTTCATACTTCGGCATCCATAGAAAATCCTTCCCTGCCCCTCCCCCAATATCTGTCTTGTCCATATTTTCTGTGAACTTCCAAATGCTAGGATGTGCCTTTCCATGTGTATGAGCATCCTTCATTCTAATAGGAGTGTTGGTTTATTGTCTTATTCACTATTATATAAACATGTTTTGGAGTACAGGTGAATAATATCAAGAGAAAAAATGCCTAATAAATGAAGACTGCTCAATAATACAAATGTAAAAGATGTATACATCACACACAAACTGAAGTTTAGAAGAAACAAACCTCGCAGGTTAGAACCAGTAAAAAAAACCAGTAATGTCTATCAGTTTTCAGAAAAAAAAGAATAACTTCTAAACAATTTTTCCAGGAAAAGTATCCAAGAGAATTTTCCAAGGAAGTAAATCAAGGTTCCAGATTCTTTATGGGCCATAGCTGAAGGCAGTAATTTTTAAAAGCAACTGAAATGTGAATCTGCAATAAACCAGAGTAACCTAAAGCATTTTGTTATCAAAGACAAATGTAGGTAAACAGGTATTGTGATTAACATGTCTCAAAAGGCTTTTTCTTTGTCCTTATTAACTTTTTTCTTTGTTCTTATTAACTTTAAAAATTCTTATACCAGTCAAAAGTTTGATTTACATGGTAAATGCTCACATAACCAAACTACACCTGATCTGAACCATACAATGTTTTTTGTATTATGTGTTATACACATAATAGAAAAAGTCTCCACCATATGTTGTCAATCTCTGCTGCCATTGTAGTCAATCTCAAAGTCCACAAAACCAAGGAAGAAATTCTGGAATTAAATTATTGTTCTTCACTGACAATGAAACTAGCATTTTCAATTTAATTAAAAAAATTTTATTCTACTTTTTTCACAAATGAATCTTGTGGAATATCAAGCACAAGTATAAACCAAAACTCAGTAAGCATTTCATGTGTATTTCATTTGGAAATCATTAATTTAAAAAAAAAATCTGGTCCCAATAATTGCTAGATATTAAAACAATGAAGAGTGTTTTTGTCAGAAAACACTCCCACCCCAAAAAACATGTTTCTGTCTTTCAAGAATTAAAGCAATGTCAGAAAATATATTAAAAACTCGATACTCAGCTGTTCTCATTTATTATCAATCCCCATCATGTCAGAAAAGTTCTTTTACTGGCCAAAAATCAATGCCTTATCCAGCAGTGTTAGGATTAACAGAAGTTGATGAATGCCAATAAAACTTAGAAATAATACAAACAGGTGAAAGTGTGTAGATATTTTCACAGTTTTCATCTTCAGAGTGCCTCATTCTACATTTTAATTGTACTGCTGGTCACCAAAACTCACTTCTGTGCAATGAGTTTGGAATGTTGAAGATGGGAATCACTTCTTAATGTCTATGATGATGGTACAATTGTAAGCATCTTATTTAAGAAGTATTCCCTCCTATCCCTGCATAAATCCCTTTCTGTTATTTATTTAATCTGATTGTATAAAGGATAATCACAGGGCTTCCACTGCACTTAGTATTAATAAACCACTTGACAGTGCCTGACTTAAATCAAATTTCAAATGAACCTGAAACCTTAACTGACCTGCCAAGACCTTAGACAATGCATGTAGCTCAGAAGTGGAGGACATGGAAAATTCACTGAATTGCAGAATTTGGTATTACTTCTCAGTTGTGCCCTGGCAACACATCAGGGCAAGACTAAAGTGACTACTGCCTTGTCCTTTCATGCTTGTGCATGGAAAGAAAATAAAAGGGGACAATCCAGATGTAGCAGCAAACCAACACGACAGATGACCGATGTACCTATGTCTCAGCAAATATACAGAGATACAGTGCAAGAAAGATAAATAGCCTGTAGTCAAGCAGAAAATCAGTTCTCCTTGGCAACCTCCATTTTTGTGATTGCAGAATAGCAACTGAAGTTCAAGGCAATAGCAAAATCAACTCATAAGAACAAATTTTGGTAAGTGTTTTGACAGCATAGTAAAACTGGAAACAAAATTTAAGGAAAAAGGACTAACTTCCTCAGACCTGCAACCCTTGATGTTGTCTTCTCATTGACTTTCAAACTTTCAAATTAACAGGAAGAGTAAAACCCTGGTTTTGGACAGATTCTCCTGAAGTGGAAGTGTCTTTGAGCAACTGTGAACCCAACTAGTATGTCAAGTCCTTGTCATCTCATTTATGAAGCTAATAATAAGCTCCACAGTGTCCATGAGAAAAGGCAAGTTGCTCAAAAAACAAGTCAGAGTGTAAGCTCTTAAATTAAATGCTCCAGCACAATTTTCATGATACCATCCTAACTTCCTTTTCGTCATGATACTTTAGTCTTATTATCCAAATCATTCAGGTAAGCATGTATATTTTGGGAGTCATGGGATCCCACTGACAGGTGCTGGTCTCTGTCCTCCACAACTGTAACTGAAAAGGTAAAGGTGAACACAATACCTCTGAGAACTTGTGTGCCAAAATGTAGATTTCTAATTTCCCATCTGGAGGATGCCTCCAGAAATGCCCAATATCAAGGACAGAACGGAAATTGAGAAATTATTCCATCTTAGCTTTGGATGCATGTGACTTCCAAATAGGGAACACAGAGATCCTGAAACAGTCTCCTTCTTACAGATCTTAGCTGTTTTTCTTGCTATCACAGCAGCCACAGACAGCTTGCTTGGACATCATGGTGAGAGATGAGTCAGACTTCTCTATGCATCAGGAAGTTTCCTCATGCCCAACTCTTCTGCAGACTGGACTGAATGATGCAGATAGGGTAGTTTGTACCAGAGGCGCTATCATATTGTAACACAAAAATATGTAGGTATTTTTGAAGGAAAAGATTGCTTCTACCAAAGGGTAGTGTGGATGTAATTGCTATCAGCAATATATCTAAAATGTGAGATCCTCCCGGGTCTGAGATCTCGAGTTTGAATTCAATATCTTGAATCAGAAATGTCTGACTCTTTTTATTGATTGAAAAGTATAGGACAATAATAGTCTTTCCATAGACACCTTCTGACAATTAGTAAAGTAGGCTCCTAATTTAGACACTCATAAAGAATGTTAAAACCTACCGTGTTAGTCACAGTTTAAAATACCATGCATACAAAACTTATACATAGTATGTTTGCTGTCTGCCTAATATTTATTCAAAACCCTTTCCCACTGCAGCTGGGAATGCTGTTTCTAACCACCAAAGACAAGTGCAGAACACTGGGGATGTAGAACAATTGGCATTGTTAAAGGTAACAGGGAGAGCTTTCATCCAAAACGTACTACGCATCTCACAGATGCTGGTTATGTCCCAGAGCTGGTACTGATAAATGATGCACAACACGAGTGAATGCTGAGACACAGCCAAGCAGAGAAAAGGGAATCTAAGAGGAATTCCTTCTCAGAAAGAGACAACTCATTTTATGAAGAGAGCAGGTACAGCATTTATTTTTTCCTTTGCACATCTGACTTCCTTCTCTCTAAAACTCATGACTTGTTTGTTTGCGTGCTCTGTTTCAAGACAGAGTCTTGGTCATGATAGCAGCAAAGACTTTAATTTTTTGTGCCTAGGATGGGTTTATATAGGTGTAGATGCTGATAAAGAGCAGGTAAAAGTGGTCTTGAAAAGGTGTTCCACACTTTTGAGAAAGCAGTGTACACATTCAAAAGGGGTTCTCTGATTCAATATGCCTTACTGTTACTCCATCATAATGCACAGCATGTTCTTCCTAGTCTTCTTCCTTTCACTTTATTTTTTGATGTGTTTTTCCCCAGTTTCAAAATATCTGAGTTGTCCTAAAGAGCATTGCTGTTGCTTGAAAAGTTGTACAGGTTCTCTAGGTGTCCTGGCTTTGGCTGAAGTGGAGTTAATTTTCTCCACAGTGGCTGGTATGGGGCTGTGCTTTGGATTTGTGCTGAACACAGGGTTGGTAATAAATACAGAGTTGTTTTTGTTATTGCTGAGCAGGGCTTACACAAAGCCAAGGCCTTTTCTGCTTTTCGTACAGCCACGCTGGCAAGGAAATTGGGTGTGCATGGAAGGTTGGGAGGAGACACAGCCAGGACAGGTGACCCAGACTGACCAAAGGGATATTGCAGACCATATGGCCTCAAGCTCAGTATATAAAGTCTAGGGAAGAAGGAGGAAGAGGCAGATAGGAGGGGATATTTGGAATGATGACGTTTGTCTTCCCAAGTAACCATTACAGGTGATGGGGCCCTGCTCTCCTAGAGATGGCTGAACACCTGCCTGCCCATGGGAAGCAGTGAATTATTTCCTTGTTTTGCTTTGTTTGTGCACTTGGCTTTTGTTTTCCCTATTAAACTGTCTTTATCTCAACCCACGAGTTTTACAGCTTTTACCCTTCGGATTCTCTTCCCAATCCCACTGGTGTCAGAGTGAGTGAGCAGCTGCGTTGGGTTTGCCTGCTGGCTGGGGTTAAACCACGGCACCAGTCTAACCTGTCTCATATATTAAACTGTGTAAAGAACATTTGCAACTAATTGAAAACACGCATACACTTCACAGATGAATGCCTCAGTCATTATCTTTCAATTATGAATCTTGGCTCTCTCTATTCTTCAATAACTGGTTTTGAAACCACCTTCAAATCCTGACCTCAGTAGCTCGTGTAAAATCTGGAAGATAAAGAACACTTTGAGTTTTGGCTCAGCATTATGTCAGATCCTATTTATCGGGAAACATAAAAATTACAGTCTATGGTGACTACAGTGTGGCACACATTTAATAGAATAGGCATAATTTTCTCAGAAACACCAGCGTTTGAAAGCAGAAATCAAAGAATTTGCAATACGTTATACCAGGCTCTGATCTACTTCCAGCAATAATAGGAGAGTTTTTAAAAGCAATCATAGACTTTTATCTACTCTGCTCTTAGGTTCGGAACCAAACACTGCTGAGTATTAAAGTGTGACTCACTGACACAGAGTCAGGAGTCACTGAGGACATTTTAAACTCACCCCAGTCTAGATGATTGTAGATCCACTTTAAGTGGTAATATCCAGCAACCATGAGAACATCCAGATTTCAAAACCTTCAAAGATTGCTAGTTTTAACATTTTTGATGTTGATGGTAAAATTTTTCTCTTTAAAAATTTTTTCTCTTTTGACAATTGATAACAGATATGGGGGGATGTTCTAATGAAGATTTATATTTTAAAAAATTTGTTAAAAGCAATATTAATAGGTGAAGAAATGTAAGTATTCAAAAATTTTCTTACACTGGAAGGAAAAAAAGACTTTTAATTTATTAAAATATTATGCTTTAATGTTTTTTAGTTTTAGTTGCTTGTTCAAGTTTTTGTTATTTGATTGAAATGACCTTCCATTTAGGAATTTATTTCATTTTAGGAAAAAAGTATACAAATTTTAAAATTAATTATTAATTGATGAGATGAAAAATGCTGGATATTAACGAGTTATTACCTTTTATGCTTAATTTTTATTTTTATTGAATTCAGAACTCTTATGGGCCAGGGAAACAATATATATATGTATTCTTAATGGTTTAGAGCTAGGAATAGATAAGTGAATAAATTAAACGAGATCTTTCCCATTTGTTTTTATAGACTTTATTTCTCAGTTCAACTTTATAATATAAACACAGAAAGTGTTACAAGTCGTGTCATGCCTCCCTTGATCATTATCACTATGTTCAGTTTAAAACAAGATTAAATAGGTACAAACTGGTCAGAAAGTAATTTGGCTGGTCACTGGAAGAACAATATTAATCATCAGAAGATAATATATTCTTTTAGCCCTATTCATTCTCTCAGAATTAGTTCTAGAGCTTAAAATTATTCCATGGCCAAAGTAGTCTGGCTTTAAGCAACAAAATCAATTAACCCGATTAATCATAGATCCATTTGATCAATGGAAGGCGTGATATAACAGCAGACTACGGTACTCAATGATTAATGAACTTTCTTTCTTTTTTTTCTGAGAAGCCATAAATAGGAGTATGATTTCTCTGTTCCATTTCTAACAATGATTATAGGCCTTTATGCAAAATGTCACACTGGTTTTATAATAATTGACACCTTTGCTCCTCTAATGCATCCTGAGATTGAGAAGAGACGCGAGTATTCACCCATTCCCTTCTTTCCCTTCAGTAGTAGTAAGGCTGACCAAACAAAGAGGCTTTGCATTCTGGGTTTGGGTCATGACATGGTAGACAGCTGGGTCCAATTACCTCTCCTACTCTGGCCTGCTGCAAGAAGGATCATATTTTAAAATGTAAAAGAAAGGAGTGAAAACTCCTCTTTTCCCCAGGAAAAGATTATGAAGGAAGCTGGGAAGAGTAATCAGTGTCCATGTCTAGTCTTTCTCTCCTTTACAGTGAAATCACACTTTATCCTTGCATCCCACAGAGTACAGACATTTGCAGATTTTTTTTTAAGTCTAGGATACATTTAACTCTTTCCTTACACGATGATGGTACAAAGTCCACCTCACCACAGTAATCGTCTACGATATCCTAAAGAATTTCCATTAATGAGTGAAAGTTTTATGGCTGCTGTGAAGGATGGAATACTTCTATGAAGACAGCACGGGGTGGTGAAGGTTGTTTGCATCTTTTCCTATGGACTGCACTATGAAATTGCAAATCTAACAGAATAAGCAACAAAAACTTATGTTTCACAGTCTAATAGTTGTTTTCTGTAGTCTGAACCCAGAGTTATCTCTCCCATGGAAGCAAACTGAGTTGCATTTTCCTCTGAAAAACTGGGTTTTTGCACTGTACCTGCCTAGATGTGCTTAGTTTTCAGTTGGATGACTCAGTTTACTTGTTTATGAGATGCATACTAGCCACAAATATTTATTCCTTGTGCCTCTTTAGGAATGTAAAGAAATACCCACATTCCCCTTTATTGATTCGTAAAGAACAGGATTGCTTAGTTGCCCCACTGTAAAGCTTATTTGTTTAGAAGCTTTAGTATATTGCAATACACAAAAATTGTACAACTGATTCTACAAGTGCATTTATGAACAACACATTCAGCAACAGTGCACACGGTGGATAGGATATAATCCCACTCTTCTACAGAAGACAAATACAGTCATTAGCAGAGTTCAGTTTGGTGCCGGTGCACACAAATCTGAATGCTTTGTCTATTTTCCTTGCAATAGACTGATGTAAGCCACCAAAAGAAATAGAAGTCATTGCCTTTTCAGTCTGTCAGGTCAATGATCCACAAATAAAGAAGCATTCATGCCAAGAATTAGAATAGATTGGAGATCTGTTCCTTTCGTCTTCAGTGTACTTGAAAAATTAAGCGCATTATGGTGATTTGTGTATGCACTGGTTTTCTTGTTGAGCTTTGCTTTTTTTCTGATAATAAATCCCTTTTTTCAAGACTTTCCTATATGCAAACACAGAATTAATATATGAGTGCAGCTTTAAAGGATATATTGAAGTATGTCAAACGTATACAATAATTTATGTATTAAATACATTTTTACCAACTTTATAGGTAGTTTTACAATTATTCAATGATTTACTAAAAATCAGATCTTATACTTCCACAACACATTTATTTGAGTATAACTGAGGGTAACCAAGTGAGATGAGAGAAGAGGGAAACTCTCAGCTATTCAACTGTGGTTCTCATTCTGCTGTGCAGTAACCTATCTGGGACACTGAAGATCACTTCCTGTGAAGTGATAAGTCAGTAAAGTGAAGTCTGGTATTTCCTCAGTATAATTGGCTACATTTACAAAAGTTCGTGAGTACATCCATATCAGAGGAGCATAGCACAGAGCACTGAGAAGTTCTTGTTGGGGATTTTGATTAAAGCATTAATGACAACTTTTGAAGTAGAATTATATTTTAAAAACTGCTCAAAAAGAAAAACAAAGCAAACCCAAACTTTTCTGTGCTTTTCTTCAAGTCCATCAAAACATTCCGTTCTTCCATTCTTCCACAGCTATAACCCTGCTTGTGTGCTGCAACTGAGAAATCACAAAGCTCTTTAAACAAACAGAGACTATAGGCTTTGTGTGGTTCTATCTTTCCACATTTATGCAAAATAACAAATCATAATTTGTTATGATTTTAGACAATGGCAACAAATCTTAACTGAAACAGTTTGCTAGATTTAACTCTGTTAACTTTCAGTCACCAATTTAAGCTTACTGTAAAATCACATTTCTGTATTAGAAGTACTGTTCTTCTTGGAAAGAAAGTTTGCATATTCCATTTTCTGGTACGTAACTTATTCAGACCTTGCTACTTCATTCTAAATTCATAGAGAATTCCCTCTGTGGAAGGAATGTAGAGACCCAGCAGAAAAAATAGCGTGGAAGACCTGAAAGATTTTGTTGTAATAGAACAAAACATCTTATCCAAGGTAACTAGCAGGGCAAATTGCTTGAAAGATCTCCTTTATTGAAATACATGTTGCTTTACTGAAATATATACAGCAGTTTTGTTGTGTTCTATGAAATAATGTTCAGGGAACATAGTTTTTATTTGATTTTTCTAAACACTGCGTGCATGTGTGTGTGTATGTGTGGGGGTATGTGCATATATCCTTTAATTTTATCAGTCCTACTCACACAAAGCAAAACTCTTTGGACTTGTGATGTTGTAGGGGAAAGAAAGGTCCATCTACCCCTCTCAACTTGTTTAATTCTTTCAAATTATAATTTTTGATCCAACAATTTTATCTAAATATCTCTCTCATTAGGCTACTAGCAAAACAGATATAATCAACATGGGATTTGGGTTTTTCTTCATAAAATTCATGAAGTTTGTCAGAAAACACAAAAGAAAAATCCCTAGGTTAAAAAAAAAAAGTGAGATGTCAAGATTTGGAGTACCCAGGAGAGACAAGGTGACAATGAATAAATCAAACTCTGACTGGAACCTTTCTTAGATTCTGGATTTCAAAGGTGGTCTTGGTTTGTGTAGTTTCTGTTACATCACATGGACAAATAGACTCATCATGATTCAACTTGTCACATGCCACTTACTTACCAAATCCAGAGAAAAGAATAGTCTTGAGGATACTTATGTATGACTGTTCCAGTAAGGGAGGTTCTTTATACACCCAGTGTCCTCTACTTTTAAGTCGTAGATATGAAATGAATAACCAAAAGTGGTGACAGATGGAGTCCATGATAAACATTCATGATAAATACAGTTGTTTAAAATCGAACTACAATTTCCCATGAATATAAAAAACCTAACTTATTCTTTTCATTTTGTGCTCAAGGCTTTGAAAATTTTACTACTTCTTTTAAAAATCTTAACACTGAGGAATCATAGAATATTCAATTGAAGGCAAGGAATACTGCAGAAGGAGAAAAAGGTGAAGCAAAAATTTGATACCTGTAAGATTGATAGTCAACACAGTTTTATCTGTGTGAAACACAATAATCTTTATGGGAAAAAGCATCAAGCTCCAGTAAAACAATGTTGATGACTTGGCTTGGCTTTTGTAGGACATTTATTTTCTGATTCCCAAGAATGTTGTGGTAAACTCACTGGGATCTTAAATTTAATTACTCCTATTTCAAATAAAATTGAGAGAAAAAAGGGGACAGGAAATAATAAAAATACGTTAGAAGACCAGAGATGGAATAAAAAAATGTGAGGCTGAAGATAATCTTTAAATTGTGAAATGCAATTTAAGTTAATTTCATTTAATAGATTTTATCATGCTTTGAATTTTTTAAGAATGTTTCTGGGTGACGTTTTATACTAAAGATAACAAATATTATTTCATATGTGTGTGTACATAAACATATGCATACATAACAATAAAATATTCTTTATGAATTTGGGCTGCTGACCATAAGTAGAAGTTAATAAACTGGACTGACAACTGTAAATGGAAAATATGCCAGATCAAAGGTATAAATACAGTGCTTAAGTTAGTATACAAGTTCTAAAATTATGGGTTTATTCCACAGCATAGAAAATATTTTTCTTATACTTTTTTGGAGATAGATTTTAGAGCATGCATCAGTCTATTAACCCTTCAGTATTTATTATTTGATTTTTATAACTGTATGAAAAATGGAGTTTACACATCACTGCTGAGATGTAGAAAAAGTCAATGTAGTTCTACTTTAAATTTTATTTGGGTTACCTATATTCACTATTTATTTCTCTAATTGCTGTGATCTTAATATTTGAAGAAAATCCCAAACTATGCTGAACTTACAAATCAGACCTCCACACTAGTCCCTAAGTGATTCATTGAAATGTTTGAAGAAAACTCAAATTTGAAACTTCTATCTCTGTGTTAGATCCATACACTTTGGTGAAGTCGACAATGTGATATCTGTAAGAATCTCTCTGTTGACAGACATTGTTTACATAAAAATAACTTTAGTTTCACTGATATGAAGAGACAACTGCATCGTTGGGGCACAGACTCCCCAATGGTGAATGTTTTCATCAAAAATCTATAACACTTCTTACAGATGCTGAAGTGTGTATGCTTACTATCCAGAAAAAAGAAGAAAAGTATCTATCACACCAAGCCTATAAATTTAATGGATCAAGTCCTCTTGATTTCTCTCAAGGAATCTTAACTATGATTTGTATTGCAGATCATCACACTTCAGTCTTGATCTTCAGTTTAAAGGAAGATATGTAATACGTCAGGAGTATAACCTTATCATGGAAAGATCATTGTGTCCTCTGGCACATGTAAATCTGCCTAAAATCAAAGGAACAGACAACCTAGAAAGTGGGATCACTTGTAACGAACCACTGTTAACATTGGTAGCTACTTTCATTTCTCATTCTTCTAGAAAGACTGTAATTAACACTGCTTTAGCATAAGAACTCCATAAAAACAACTAAATTTCATTTTACAGTTGACTAAGAATGATATTAAGAAAGAAGTGAAACAGTTGAAAAACTGGTTGGCAGCATTTCACCATTACCTATCAAGATTTTTTGCCATGATGTCACCAAACCGGTGTGCAAGCAAGGGCTGGGTTGCAGTTTCAAACATTTGCTTTTGGAAAAGCTCCTCTGTGTGTCTGAGGCAATCTAGAAGACTATGTCCGTCTTTTTAGGTGATCATTTTGTGTAAGCGTGTGTTGCAACCAAGACAGGAGAGCAGGTCATATTAATATTATTCACCTGTTTATCACTAGATACCTTGAACATTGTATAAAGTAGCTAAACCAGCAAAGTCAGCTACGCAGGCCTCCAAATCAGAAGCAAGAAACTGCTTCCCAGAAATCTCAGTGCTGTCGAGCTAGACTGCTAGCAAGCTATACAGTTTAATTTTGATGTATCTGTGCGATCCATACCACAGTATTTGATACAAATAACCTTGAGCTACTGTGGCTAGTTTACCAGTACAATACTGATGCTATTTCAGAGCTTGCTTAACTTGGGTTTTTTACAATGGTAGAAAAAGAAATAGAGGAAACAGAACTGTAGCAATTTAGAGATTCAAAGTGACGTGGAGACCCCAGGCAGGTGCAAAGGAGGGACGTTTATTGCAAAAATCCAGGCTTTTTAAGATGTTAGTCTGTTATTAGTTTACATAATTTTAAGGCATAACAAACTAAGTTCAACCAACCACCATATACCACGATGTGAACACGGAATGGTTATATAACTTGTTTTCTTGGCTCTAATTCAGCCCAGTCTCTTTCCCACAGTCCTTTTTCTACTTAGGCTAAGTGATAGGCCCGAGCCATAATTTTGCAAGGCCTTCCTTTACAAAGCTTTACTTATAGGTGACACAGAACAACTATGACCAGCTCTTGAAAAAACATAAGAGAAGTACTTGCTACATGGAAAACTTTGCTCAAATTCTGAGTTAAGACATTGTTTATTATGGAAAGCAAAACAGTAAAACGGTGCTGCAGTTTTAATTTAACATAATTTTACTTATTTGTTCTGCATTTTTTCTTTCTTTGCTTAAAAGGCAAAATTCTGAGATGCCAGTGTATTAAACGAGTGTGGATGTACATACCTATGCTATGCAAATGAAAGAAACAAAACAATTTCCATAACTAATATTCATAAGCTTCCAATAGCATAATTTCAGTTACATAAAAGGGAGATTTTGTTTACCAAGTTTTCTTTGACATTTGAGTTCAGTTATTGCCATGGCAGAAGACACGTTGATTAGGTCATTTGCATCATCTAAATGGAATTCTGAGTAATGTCATCATTCAGTGGGTCATTGAGAACAGAAAAGTGATTGTATCCCATCAAACCAGGCTTTATAATCAAGCAAATAATACTTGGAATGTATCATTAGTCTGTACAAAATCTGATTGGCTGATATTCAGATAAGGAATATGGACTTTGAATTGAAAAAGGGTTCTTAAGAGTGGGGAAAAAAGAAAACGTTATGAAGGAGGAGAAGAAAAACACCTTTCAAGTAAATCCATGTTTGCATTCAGATTTATTCAATTAGTTGGATTTGAAATCACCTTCAATTATTCTGTGATGCAGCCAATAAAAAAATAATCAGTAACAAATTAGTTTCATTTATAGGCATTTTAGTTGGTTTACTCCGATGAAGACGGTGTTTCTACAGTTGATTACATATTTTCTGAGGTAGAAAAGTTCAAGATGTCCCCACATTTCAAGAGGAACAGTAGGTCTTACTATCCAAACCAGCCTTAAACAAACTTGTATAGAAATGTTTAACTTCAGCTGCCTGAAGCACTTGACATTCAATCAGCCCCAAATGGCTCAAGTTAGTCCAAACTGTAAAAAGCACTTTCATTTAAAACAGATACCACCACTGGAGAGGTGTTGAATCTGTTGCGTATTAAGTTAGCCTTTGTCAGCAGAACATTGCAGGGATTTAAACGTCTGTTAACAAATTACCTTCATTCAGAACACCAACTTGACCTGAATCTCCTGAGCTATAAAATTCAGAGTGATCAAAAAAAAAAAAAGAAAGGAGAGTGACAGTCTAGGTTAGACTCTTTTTGAATTGCAATGTTTTCACTTTCAATACAACTGGCAAGAGTTTTAAGAAACTGAAGAATATCTTCTATTGAATGGAATATGAAAGAATCTGAGAATAATACTGTGTTTAACCTCTATACTATAAGGAACATATATTCACATGTGTCTGTATATCTTGCCTTAGGCCGTTGTCAAAGAAAAGAGGGTGTTCAATCCTGTAAGGTACTGAGTACTCTGGCTCTGATCCAGCAAAGCACTCAACTATGTGTTTAAATTTAAGTACATGGATCATGCCACTAACTTCAATGGGATTATGCTTAAAGATAAACTAACCTTAAATGCTTTGCTGGATCACAGCCACAGTGCTCAGTACCGGGTGAATACAAATCCAATCTGAGAGGAACATTTTTCTCTCTGTGTTTCCGGTGAGAGCTCACAAAATACACAAAAAGTTCTTTTCAGGAAAGAAAGTTCATATGATAACCAGGTTCAGAAGGGTGGGATGATTAATAAATCTTGGGATGCTTGTGTTCAAACAAATAAGAAAACCAGCAAACAAAAAACAAGCTTTGACTTTCCCAGGTTCAGATATTAATTTTTTTCTTTTAATAATGACTGAGCATGGACAGGGATATAGATAAAACAGAAGAAATCAAGTGAAAGAGTAGAGATAGAGGCAAAAAATGTTCCCTTTTATCCTTTGCCAAATTTCTCTCCTGATTTTAGCCGTGGCCTCTGTTAGTTCTGTAATTGAAAAGAACCAGAAGAGTCTAAGTTTGAGCATGTATGAATACCCTCACAGAATACAGATCAATTGAAATCAGACAATACAGTCTATATAATTAGACATAAGTGACATTCTTATGATGGGTCTGATGCTGTTCCAGATGAAAACAACAGGAAAGCAAGCTTAGGAAACAAAGAATATTTCAAAAAGCAAAAGCAAGCCTGTGCTTTTCAGAATTATGCATAAAGACTACTAACTTCGTCATTTGGTAGGCACGTTTTGAACTTCCCTTGGCTCCAACCACTGTAAAGAGGACCTGGTTAGTGCACTGGAGCCTACTGAAAGAAGTCAGAGGAACCATACTTGTCTTTCAAAAGGCGAAGAAAGCAAGAAGAGAAAGAACCTATAATGTGTACACTTCCACTACTCACCTCTTCTTTATGGGCAGCAAGAATGGTTTGTCACCAAATTTTCTTTTATTCTTATCAGGCCAGGTCGTCAACTCTTTGAGCTAACCTGCAAGTTTGTCTTCAAACAGTAGCTGTCACAACAAATACACTCAGATGGTGAAAATGGGCTGTGCAACACTGTTTACCAGGGTGATCATATGGCTTGAACAAACATGCAACAATTGCAAAATCCTGGGCAGCCCGACTGACAAAATGACAACCAAGTCACATTAATCGTCCTGTAAAGGAGAAAAAGAGAACATGTCCCCTAAAATAGCATACAAAAACCTTGGACTGCCTCAGCAAACTTGGCCACATGTGGCTTTCTCAAAGGTTTGAATCTTATTTAAAAATAATACACAATACATACAATAGGGCTTCATATTTCAAGAGAAATAATTAAAGACAGCATTGCACTTTCTAGCTAACACTGCTGAAGCAATGGGCAGCTCTGGCAAAAGTCTGCCACGGTGCACCCTGAAGTACAATCAAATCAAACCGATAAAGAATTCCATCAGAGGCCAGTGAACATAAAATACTTTTGAACTTCAAAGTGCCCAAGCAACTCAGCATGTGTATTTTTTTCCCCTACGTTTATCTTATTCCCACAATTCACCTTTTCATCACATCCATCAATTTGTTCCTTGTTGAGAAACAATTATACCCTAGGAATCTCTTGAACTCATTTATACTCTATTCTTGAACCTTGAACCTTGTTCTATGGCTTTATTATTTTTTATAGAAGCCCTCCTCTAATTTTCTATTTACTCCTAGATCCTTAATGCTACAAAATGTTCTTCAGATTCAAAATTTGTCACCAACACCTATCAGTTGCTTTCATAAGCTGGAAAGCTTTTGATTCAACTCTTGAAATTTGAAGAATGTTCTCTATTTTTGCAGGTACCTTTTGTATTTTCACCAAATATGCATAATGTTTTAAAGCAGGACACATTTTCTTAGCTATACTTCCATAGATCTACCTTTTTAACGACCTAATCAAGTCAGAAAAAAGCATAAACGTTGAACCACCTGATATCTGTTTCTCATCATACACAGATTTTTATCTCCCAACTTATGAAGTGAATAGATAAGAGGTTACTCATATGCAGTGTAGGAACTCAATGCCTAGTATTTCGAAATACTTTTGCAATTTTTCACAAACACTTAATTTTGTTTGACCAAAAATTCCACTTGGTTCCAATATGTGAAAATATTTTAGTCTGTAGTTCATTGATCCTTATCTAACTCAAATCAAGATATACTTACACTTTCAAAGTCCAATACTTCTTTCGTAGCACCTGTAAAAATCACTGCAGTAAGCGTAGCAGCTCTTTTCCTGGGAGGCAAGTGTCCATCAGGAAATTTATCATCAGAACTAGAATTCTTTAGGAACTTAATCAAAGAGACTGAGAACTAAAGGCTGTTGGAAAGATAATTTTCTTCCGGGGTTAGGCTTAGTTCTGGACTAAAGGCATTTTGGTGAAGTGCTCTAAGGAATTTTGGTGAAGTTCTCTACCAGTTTTTGACTATTGCAATGCCCTGCTAAGGCCCCAAGCAGCTGTTAGAGTTTAGAATGATCTCAAGGTTATCCAAGCTCTTGGTTTGCTTTCACACTGATGCTAACTCAGGTTTTCAGCACTTAAGCAAACTCCTTTGCAAAGTCACTGTTCTGTGTTCACAATATCAGCACACAACAACTGAGCCCTTGATTTTGATCCCAGGATATCACATTGGCAGGCTAGCTCAAACTTAAGGTGCTTATTAGCTCTAGGGAGAAATCTCCTTCTGCGAATATGAATGAAGTTAAGATCAAAATGAAAGTTAAAGCCTGAGTTTACACTTCAGTGGGAAAAGAGGCACTCAGAATTTTTTACTGTTTATCTTTTAGATTCACAAGGAAGTGAAAAAAACAAATCTCACATAGAGAATGGAAGCATGTTTAGGCAGAGAAAAGTAGAATATTTCTTTTATTTTATCTGTATGTCAATATGTTTGATACAGACCTCTCTCTGTGTCTGTCTGGTTGGGTTACGAATCTGTTACTGCAGTGCGGTTCCTCTAACCCCAGCAGCACAACTGAAATAAAGCTCTGTTTACAAAAAAAGATGGCAAATGCCATCCATTCTGGGAGGCAGTGGAGATATTTATATTTATACTCAACTTCTGTTTTGAATTAGTGACTAAGCATAAGCACTATTCAGACTTCCTTCCATTGGTAGATAAGTGCTTTAAAAATTGGGAAATGAGAACTTACATAATAATTATAATGTGTTACTTATGTGGTAATTTTATCAAAATTACACCATATTTAAAGCTGAAAGTAGGAGAGAATACATATGACATGAAACAGGATTTAATCCCTTCTTTAGATGTAGCTCGATGGGATAACACTGCTGCTTCAAGGGGTTGAAGTATCTCCCCCTTCTTCCTGCTTCAGTCATTCCTCTCTCTTCTCCAGCTCCTTTCCCACTTCATATTTACATTCACCTCTGTGCAGCAATCCCACTTCTCTTGTGTCCACTCTGACACATCTGCTCTTGAAGGCAAATGTACATAAGAGTCTGTTAAAGCAAGGGTTTGATAAACCTATTCTCCTTGTCATAACAACACAAAAATACTCACTTGTTTTGCTGGGCGGGGGTTGTGTTTTGTTTTGGATTTGGTTTGTTGGTTTTGGTTTTTTTCAGCCAGATTTAGTTTACTGAATTGATTTACTGCACAGACAATATTTTGATGGCTCAAGGTTGGGAAGGATTGTACGGTGAGAAATATTGAAGCAGCAGAGGTAGGGGAGTGGAATATTGCTATCTCCCATTTGAAGGTAGAAAGCTTTTAAGTCATCTCAGGTTTCTACATAGCTGCACCAATAGGATATGACAGTTTGGAAGGGATAACAGGGAAATTTCATGTGGTATTGCCACATAAAAACCTAATTTTTGGTCTGACTATAAATCTGCCTTAAAAAACTGAAAATTTAATTTTGCTTTCAAATGTGCTAACAAATTTTTTGAAGAATTATTTGACATTCAGCAAAGAATCTAAGAGCCTGTCAGCTTCTAAATCAGATACACAAAGTTAAATGGGGTTAACACGTGAATATTCATCCTAGCACAGCCCTGAGGGCTCAATGCAAAAACCGGCATCTTAAAGTTTCTCCTAGGGTCCATGTTTTGTAGTCTATGAGGAAGCTGAAGAGGTTATTTTTGACCTTGTAGAACAAACAGCTGCAGAGGTAGGAGTCTCTCACAGAGAATACTATGCCAGCAACAGATATGTTTTTGCTGGGAGATGAACTCTTTTACCGCAAACAAAATGTGATGCAGCTGGCTATCTGTACTCTATGATAGTACAGGATTTAATGGAGCTTTGCTGACACAAAACTTGGATAATGTAGTTCAAATCAGTCCTGTACTGAAAATGAGTGTCAACTTATACTAACACACTTTCTCATATTATTCTCTACCCTCTCATAATGGAATAAAAATTTATTAGCTTTTCTGAGCACTTATTTGCATTGAGAAACCAAGTTCAACATGCTGCCTATGTTGACATATAGATTTTATTCCTGTTAGATTAAAACAAATTCTAAATCTATTAATTTGTGTGGATTTGCCTTCCTTCTTGCTAGGTGCATTATATTGCTCTAGACTACAATGAATATAATTTCCTGTCATGTGTCATTTTTGTTTTCAAGTAGTGCTCCTGCCTTTCATTAACATGCACATGGGCTAAGCTCCTGATACTTTCTTTGACTTCAACTCACCCTCCTCAAACTTCCTAATTGATTTTCATCTCTGCTTTAATTGTGTAGTTCCACAAAAACATTCTTTTCTTCTTTCCTCCATAGTCAAAAGAGGTCCTCTCCATTACCCTCAGCTTGTTGGTGCAATTGCTGGGTAGAGCTACTTGAGGTGCCTCTCAGCAAGGTGCTTTGAATTTTATTTTGTACGCATTCAGGTTTCCTTTGTTAGAGGAAAACAAAGGAAACGACCGTGTGTTATGTTTCAGAGCAGAGTATTTACACTCTTACACCATCCTTGCATTTGCTTTCTAAGGCCCAGTAGCACCTCTATCAGAAATGCCATATCTTGCAATTTTATCTAAAAGAAAAGTAATTCTTGTATATATTTCAATACTGCACAATCTCAGGGTACAACTGCATTAGCTCCGGTTTGGAAATAGACTGGCATTCAGACTACCTCTTAAGAAATAAATGCATGTATTTCTTTGTAGGCAAAAGCTCAGATATTTATGGTTTGAGGGTACAAAGGAGTTGATCTCTAGCTTAATCTAAAGCCTACTGAATCAATGAAAACACGTCCACTGGCAGCAGCTAATTTTGTAGCTGGTCCCTTGTGCAGTATCTGTCCTCCACTATTGGCCAATGCCTTGTTCTGTGACTCTCTCAGCAATCAAAAAGGAAAGAGCATCTTACTTAACAGCTGACATAGGACGCATCCCTGCTAATCAGAGATAAAAAATAGCACATCACCAGAAGATGTAAATGAATTTATAAAAGCAAGAGTAAAATTACAGACCTTTACATGTAATTTATCACTGTTTGCAGTTTCCAGTCCATGGTGAAAGAAATAACAATAAATATTTACCAAAGGAAAGTGAATCTGCATTTAGAGCATTTTAATAAGTGTTTAAAAGAAAATCAGCATAGATCACTTAGCTTTGGCTATCACTTTTATCTTCTATCTGTCTGTCTTTGATGGATGTTGTTCATGCTCCTTAGTTTACAGTAACAAGCAGGTTTTTAATTTTCCTATCTTCCTTCTCTCTAGTGCCAAGCTTTGATGGATGATGTGACAAAAATATTCATCAGTAAATTGTAAATCCTGAATACAAATTAAATTAGTAATATAAGAAGCAGATTTGCATTCTCCTTTGACATCGTCACAACTGCATCTGCTACTCTCTTGTTTTTCCCTTTTACTTGTTTAATCTTGATAATAATACTAAATTAGCATAGGGATACCTTGTATTTTGTTTAAAGTACATGAGCATTCAGTATTGTTCTAATATACTTTGTTTCATTATTTGAACTGCAGTGTTTGGATCTTGAACTGATGCAGCAGCAGCTGAACGATAGACAACTATCAAGGATTGGATTCCAAACCAGCCACATTCCAGTCTCTAAACAGCATGGGTAAAAAACTTTGCTGGGAAAAAAATCTGGCTGGCTGGCCCAGAAAGTGGTGGTGAATGGAGTTACACCCAGCTGGTGGCTGGTCACTAGTGGGGTTCCCCTGGGCTCAGTGTTGGGGCTGGTCCTGTGTAGTATCTTATATTAATGATCCGGATGAGGGGTTTGATCGAGTGCACCCTCAGTCACTTTTTGAAAGACACCAATCTGGGCAGGAGTGTTGATCTGCCGGAGGGTAGGAAGGCTCTGCAGAGGGATTTGAACAGACTGGATTGATGAACCAAGGAAAATCCCTGGAGGTATTTAAAATACATGTAGAAATGGCACTTGGGGATGTGGCTTAATGGTGGTCTTGGCAGTGTTAGGTTAATGGCTGGACTCAGTGACCTTAAAGGTCTTTTCTAATCTGGACATATCTATGATTTTATGATTCTATTCTATATTTCAATTGTTTTCCCTTTACTCTTCTGAACGTTCACCTTAACAACTGCTTTCCTCAAGTTTAGGGGTGTCTGAGTTCTTTTGGTCTGCTGCAGTTAAGTGGTTGCTTGCAATCCTTTTGAGGTCCTCTATCCTCCACGGATAGAAAAAAATCAATATTTCCTCATAGACAAAAAGAGCAGTGATAGAGGAACTAAGGAAAATTTTGATCTTCCGTTGTGAATGTATTTTTTTGTTACACACAATTTCTACTTTAGAAAGGAATTTCGTACTTTGTTACTCTTGCATGAGACCTCTGTTAGGCACAAATGAACACACACACACACACAAAGAAGATTGTGATTCTGATCCTTTCCTGAGAGAAGGAATAACTGCTCAGGAACTTAAAAATTGATAATTATGGAAGTCAGAAGGACTAAAACAAATTTACACAACTAAAAATGTTACTAGTTACAAATCAATAGTGAGAAGGAAGCTGGATGAATTTAAGATGTTCCTTCTTACATATACCATATTTTTAGTAATGTTATCTTAGCGTTGCAGTTATTCACTCTTGCTGAAAAGCTACTTTAAGGTCAATCTCAATAGTGGCTCAGATTGTCTCCAAATAAAGGGGGTTTTTTATGCTGTGAAGTGCATCCTCTGCAGGGTCTTTTACAGTTCTCTTCAAAGGTAAGACTGACCAGGTTGAAAAGCAATGTCAAGGAATCCTTAATCTTTAATCAATTTCCAGCCTCTGGGTTAGACTTTTTGGTCACCTAATCTAACCTTTTGAGGTGACAGATTTTATCCCATAATTCTTATATCTATCTTAAGGCTTTACATTGTTACTTAGTATTTCAGTATATGAGCATAGATAACATCTGGTGAAGCTATAAAATTAGGTTTAGAAAGGTTCTTACTCTAATATTAAAGACTTGCAGAGACAGAGCTCAACAGCATATTGATTATAGGATTTCAGTGTTCAGTTATTTTAAGTGTGAAAAGTAAGACTGATTTCTAGCATGAACTTTCCTCCTCTGGCCAGTGGATTTTGTGATAAGCACAAAAGTGTTGAAACTCCCTTAAACAACAAAAAAATCTAACTACATAGTTTGTACTTTGAATGGCCAGAAATGAGCTAGAAATATACCCCTGATGGCATATTTTGAAATACTGAATTCCATGCAACTCAAATATCTAAGAGAATGAAACATCCAGCAATCAAAACTTCAGATCACCCTCAGCTTCCCCTGCAAAGCAAATAAAACCAACACACCAGCACAGTTCATTAGATCAGATACAAGCTGTGAAGTTCCATTCATTTATGTTTTACCTGTTGTATCATCGAATGTTTCAGAAAATGTGGAAGTTCCTGTTGGCAAAGAGAAGCTGAAAAAAATCTTTCTGGAACCAGGAACAAAGAGATCATCATGCCTGTGTTCTCATCAGGCAGCGGTGGTGCCCTTGGGAGTCTGTGTGCTCTCAAAGGGATTATTGCAATATCTGTCTCAGAGGGAAGATAACTTCTGTGAGACAAGAACTTTAGCAATGAAAATTTGTAGAACACAGAAAGGCAGAAACACATTACTGTGGAAATGAGACAAAATGAGTAAAATCTACAAATTCATAGAGAACAATTTGGAAAAAAAAAGAAAATTATTAATTTTGTGCATTTGGGAAATAATACTCTTAAGGCAGAGAGGAGGTAGAATGATTATCTGCTTTAATTACAAGACCAAGGATGACAAGAGAAAGAAAGGGCAAAGAGGTGGTTGAGAGCAGCCCTGTGGAGCAAGACTTGTGGGTGATGGTTGATGAAAAACTCGCCATGAGCCAGGTACTTGGCCTCACAGGCCAGAAAACCAATGGAATCCTGAGCTGCATCCAAAGAAGTGTGGCCAGCAGGTTGAAGGGGGGGATTCTTCCCCTCTACTCTGTGCTTGTGAGATCCCACTTGGAGTACTGGCTACAGTTATGGTGCCCCCAGTACAAGGACATGGAACTGTTGGAGCAAGTCAGGAGGAGGGACACAAAATTGACAAGAGGACTGGAGCACCTCATCTATGAAGACAGGTGAGAAAGTTGGGGCTGTTCAGCCTGGAGAAGACAAGGATGCATGGAGACCTCACAGCAACCTTCCTCTGAAGGAGGCCTACAGGGAAGACGGAGAGGGGCTTTTTGTCAGGAACTGTAGTGATAGGACAGGGAGTAATGGGTACAAATTTAAAAAGACAAAATTTAGGTTAGCTATTGGGAAGAAATATTTCACTGTGAGGGTGTTTAGACGCTAGAACAGGTCACCCAGGGTGGATGCCCCAACCCTGTCAGAGTTCAAAGCCAGTCTGGATAAGGCCTTGAGCAACCTGGTCTAGTGGGAAATGTCCCTGCCCACAACAGGGGGGTTTGTACTAAATGATCTTTAAGGTCCACCTCCTTAACATTCTATGACTCTATGAAGTACAGAAGATATTTTATTTTAGAGAATCCTTGAAATGCAGAAGATACATAAGAGTATGCTCTCAGAAGTATCTCAGAACACTTCAGAGCAACGAGATCGCTAAGTCAGGGAAGGGTGTTTTGTTGTTTATTGGTTTTGTCTGATGCTTCTTACATAGTCTGACATATAGTCTGACAGCAATTTGTCTTCAAGTAGGAGCAAAATGCTTATATGTGTAATACTTACACCTGTCACAAGTTCTTAAAACATTTATTGTAAAGAAAGAATTTAATCTTCAGCCAGAGCTGCTGGAGGTGTCTGGGGAAGGCAAACCTTATTTCTAAGACCTAGTGGTTCTGGGGACTTTGGTGCCAAAGGATTACCAGAGTACTAGGAGAAGCTCATATCTCGTGTACCTCAGGAAGAGGCAGAGAATGTCCGTATACAGTACCAGAACACTCATGACTTGTGGGATTCAAAGTCTACAAAAGCTCTCAGAGCAGCTCAAGCAAGGGTGCTCAATTAAATCTATGACATATTTTGTTTTCTTTCCTGTGCCGAGTTTGTCACATTCACAGCTGAGAATTTAGTTTAATTTGAACAAAACTTACAGATAACATGCATTCTAATAAAATTTGTATTCTGATTGTAAATATATGCATTCTTCATTTTTTCACCACATGTATCATATGGCTGTAAAGAACACCTACATATATCCCTCCTTTTTCACTTTACTTCGAATCTTCTTCCCTCTAAGTTATACATACCACAAGTGTGATTTTACAATTTTACGAAGTATTTCTCAGTCCACAAACAAATTAGAGTTTTTGCCTTCCACTTTATGTGTTCATCACTGATGCCTCTTGGTAGTGCTCAGTGTGAGTGAAGTAAACTGAGACATCCTATCTGAAAGCACATTTAGATGTTCCAGTTTGAGTGGAAAATAGCCATCATGCCAAGAAATGTTTTGGGGGAAAAAAAAAGAAGAAAACAACCTTTTTATTTCACAGTAATTCCAAAGACTTAGCATCAACAGTTACTAGAAATAGCAGCAGTTACTGAAAATGCTATTGAGTATACTACAAATGTGTTAGAATTACTGTAGCAGTGCTGTGTAAAAGGCCATATGAATATGCAAAAACCATGCTGGATAATTAAAACCAGAAGAAAACTGGTGGGATGCAAAACGAGCTATAAACACCAATTCACCCATTTCTGCCCCTTGAAGTTAAGAGCTTCTCATTGAGATGAAGCTAAGTAAATACTAGAAAAAGAGAAGAGAGGAAAACAGGCCGCATGCTAAAGTGAAAACTTACAAAAGAAAAGTTAATGTGCTATTGAGGTTTACTTTTTCTTTCTCTAAATGAAAAATAAGGAAAAAAGGAAGGGAGAGTACACAAAACTCTTCAGCTAAGCACTACAGGTTACTTCTACAAGTCTGAGGAGATAAAACATACCCACTTCTTAAGACTAATCTCAAATCTGTATTAGAAATTCATTTAAGACATCTAGTCACAATTTCAGTCTTTGTCGCCAAACCAGGTAGGAAACAACAAACTGTCACACACTGGGACACAGTTCATTGCAAAATGTTCCTTTTTTATATAGATTTAAAGAAATTGGGAAGAAATACTATCTATGAAATATTATTATAAAAATTATGCCCTCATTTGCTAAAATCAGAACTACTTTGGGAGGCTGAAGTTGTCCCTTAAAGGAGAAGCTGTCATATTTCTGGATTTTCAGCAATCTTGGAATAGGTAGATTTAAAACAAAACCAAACTAAACCCACCCAAAGGAAGGAAACAACCCCCCAACAACAAAAAACTTTGATGAAGAGCTTTTTTAAATTCCCCTTGGATCTTATAGCCAACCTCTTTTTAAGCATTTGAAATTTTCGCTGCATGACTGACTGTATAAAACCTACATTGTGCACTACTTCCCCACCTCTGACACACGAAATTAAAATCAAGAAACGAATTTTCAAAAGACCATGATGGAAAAGGATTCTCATTTTTCTTTAGATGTATGAACCTGCTACATATAATGAGTAGTTGTCTGGATCCCAAAGATATCCATGAGACATTTCTTCCAGACCTACGAGTCCAGCCAGGAAGTGCACAGCTCCTAGATTTAGGGAACAGTGAAGAATGCCTCTGTGACACACGAAAGATGCAGTTTCTATCATGTATCACATTATAAGACCAAATGCCTGAGTCCTTGGCTAGTGTTTTAATAGCTGGAAAATCCCACTTTTAATTTTGCTTTTCTTGAAGTGAGGAAAGACAGTTTCTTTCAGTAACAACTCCTAGTCGTGTTTGAGAAGTGAGGATTGTGTGACTAACAACTGCAACAATGTACATGTGTTGTCAGGTGAGAACTGAAGTTTTAGGAGGGTTCTTCATGGCACCAAACACCTCCACTACATTAACCTGCGATCCAAAGGCTAAACCTTATTTAAAAATAGTATTCCCTTGTACACAGAAAATTAGTGTCTATTTTGAAGGTGCTACTGTATTTTTATCCTACTATGCCAATGCATGGTATGTCATGTTGGGTCTCAGAATTCCCATTTTTCATACTGAGGGTTTGTCTAGGTACTTAAAGCAACTGAAAATCTGCCAGTTGCAGGCAAGAGAGAACTCCATATAAATATCAGATTTAGTCAAGATGGTTTGTGTTGAGGATGTCAATGAAGGGCACAAGGGGGAAAGGACAGAGTGGAACAGCAAGCTTGTGTGAATGACTTCAAGCCTCTGGGTGAGCTCAGGGCAGACCCTGTGCCTATGAAATCATTTTCTATTGTTAGCCTGTACAAAATGTTTGACTGTAAGCCCAGAGGGAAAGTAGGCTGGTTTTGTGCCAGACTACTGTTATGGGGACAGTGTATGACTGCTACACTGCACATACAGAACAAAGAATTATAGATTTATTTTTTCTTCTCTGTGAGAGTCAGCTTAATAACCATTACTGCGATTTTCTACAACAAATCAGTAAAAAACCCTTGTGTTCTGGCAGATGTGTTTCTCATACATTAGAGAAGAGAAACCTTGACTCTCTGTGTACTGAGGTGAAAGGAGAGTTATTTCTACCCTTGGAAAGGTGACCTGCCCCAGAATATCTCAGCTGAGATTTGCTGCCCTGTCTTTATACAAGCCTTTACTTTTACATGCACAATTATCCCTGTTATCCACCCTGGTGAATAAGAGAAATCTTTCTGCATGTAATGGCATATAACTTGGGTTTTCCCTGAGACAATCAACGCACTCAGAGTACATAATGTGAAGGAGAAAAAGAAAAACAAAAGGGAAAACACTTTCAGAACTATTTCTAGTAATAAACAACAAGATAATTATATACCTGAAAAGATCATCCCATGTCTCAGTAAGGTCTGCAGTACAGTGTTCTGGTAAGCATGAATAAGAGATTAATGTAGAAGTTAATTTAAAATAATTTAATTTTAATACATCATCTGTATTCCTTTAAATTCCTGCATTTCAGCATTATCATCTGAGCGTGATTCATCTGTTGAGTTGTATTTCTGCTTTACTGGTTGCAATAACTGTTCGGGTTGGGAATCTTAGTTTTGGATATTGATGGACAGGCCATTTCATTTTAGATCCAGGTTGTACTTTCTGCTCACTGTCTTCAGATATAAAGGTGTAAAGCTATAAAAATAGAAAGTACTTTTCACAGGTCATTTGATTCAACTTTGGAGAATAGAGTGTTGTGATATCGATCATGTCAGGATCTCTTCCTCTGCTTTAACTAGACCAGCTTAACATTAATTACAGAGCATTTAAAAGTCATCTGTTTAAAAGGGAATAGCTGGGAGGAAGGCTAAATTAAAGAACTTTATTAAGTTCTATTTTGGTTGGCATGTATTTTGAACAGCAAAGTGTGTTATCAACCTTGAATATGATTCACATTCTGTCAGCATGTTCAGGAAGTGTAGATTCTTTTGCAGCAAAAGTATCAGTGTCATTTTGAATGTGAAACAAATACGTAAAACAAGTATCCTAAAACATAATTTCTCTAAGGAAGTTGTCACTGTCAAAAGTCATGAAGTGATTTATTGTAAAGGAGAGTCTAGATAGTTTTGCTCCTTTCCTCAGGGCTCACTGATATTAATTATTTGCAGGAATTTGTATATTCCTATGAAACAATAAAGACAAGGAGTATTGAGTCTGAAATAAATAGTTTCATTAAGTAAATGCCTCTAGGTACAAATATGCTCTGTGAAATGCAATTCTCTTAAAGCCCTACATACACTTGTGCTGCCACTGATCCTAAACTGTGTTTACCTGAGTACTTCCAAAGAGGTAAGGTATCTATCAGTAAACAAGCAATATAGCACATCTACTATGTTAAGATGTTTTTTTGGTTAGATTAAGCTGACCATTAAGGACATAGGGTTTTCTTTTAGAGGTCACTTGAAACTAAAACTTGTTTTTCACTTTCATGTCACCAGCCTAACCTTAATAATATTGATAAAAAAAAATTACCAGATTCAAGCAGGAGCTGTAGAAAAGGGGGTAGAGACCTGGGGTTTTTCAAAAAAGGAGATATTACTTTCTCAAGTTGGAAAGGACCCATAAGGAACATTGAGTCCAACTCCCTGCTCCTCAGAAGACTATCTTACCTCTTATGGAGAAAAAACTGTTTTATCTGGGGCTACTCTCTCACTTAGGGTTCCTACTGAACACAAGACACTCTATAAACAAGACAGACACCCCATTCTGATGGTAGATAACTGTGGACCACCTCTATGTAAAGAGGCCTTCTTCTAAAGGGATGTTTGAGGTCTTCTGGGTAACTGGTAACAAAAAAATTTATGTTTTTCCTTTTTAAAATTATTTTTAATTTTATTCTATAAAACTAGATGATGGGGAAGCATTTCCCTGTTTCCCAAATGCTTTTGATCTGTTTGATGACTGATGTCCTTCAGTATCAAGGGTTCTGATAAAAAACCCCCATGTCTTCTTGAAGATGATGTAATGAGAAACACTGGCAGCTAAGAAGTAATACACAGCAGGGTGAAAACTTTGCACCATGCCCCTATGAACTAAGACACTAACACGTGTTATTTTCATGAGATCATAATTCTGGAAAATTAAAAATTGTAACTGAGGATGTAAAAGGCAGAAAGAAAAAAGTAGCTATTATTGGCAGAGTTAGAAGAGTTACTCCATTATTAATTTTAGTGTCGCTGGAACTCAACTTTTGGATCCTCTAATCATACTCAATCTGCACTGCATGCAGTTGTTCCTAACATCAAAGCATGAACAAGTGGATCCTCTATTTAAAGGGTGCATGTGGTGTTCTAAAAGATATACTTTCAATTGCTTACTTTTTATATTATATATCTATCCAGGAGCCCTCTATAAGTATAGTAGTTGGTCAAAAATTCTGCAGTTTGTGAGAAACAGTGCAATGAAGAGGAGGGCTGTGAAGATGATCAGAGGGCTGGAGTACCTCTTCTACGAAGACAGGCTGAGAGAGTTGGAGTGGTTCAGCCTGGAGAAGAGAAGCCACCATGGAAAACTGATCATGGCCTTCCAGTGATGCCAGAGAGATTTTTTGCTTTTATGCTTTTTAGATTAGTGGCATTTTAGTTTTATACTTTTATATATTAGTAACCCTGTAATCCCATAACCTTTACCCTGAAACCTTGTATCCCATTCCTATAGACAAAATAGAACCAAGTTATCAGCCTTTAAGCATTCCAGAGCTGGACTTGATATCTGAAAAATGAAGCTATTGAAGTAAGCAGAGAACTTCCAATAGAAACTTGCCAGAAGGAATAGTGTGACAAAATTCTGCTTTTCATTGGAGAATATTTCAAAACTATGTTACCCGATAATAATAGAAGCCTGAACGAGCACGGGGCACTCTTTTACCCTTTCGTGCCTTTTTACTTTTGTATAACTTAATCTTGCTGGACCCCTCTTGGCAGGATTAGGCCCAAACCCTGCTCAGGGTGGGTCCCAGGGACATCCCTGGGAAAGCTTTGCTTTCTGCAAATGCTTTAATAAATTTTTACTTTTTATCCTCTTATTCGGCCGCAGCCTTTATTTTCAAACATATCATCATAGGACCTGGAGAGGTCCTATGGGAAAACTGGAGAGGGACTTTTCACCAGAGTATGTAGTGATAGAATGAGGGAGAATGGCTTCCACATGGAAGAGGGCAGGTTTGGATTAGATATTAGGAAGAAATTTTTTACAGTTGCAGTGGTGGTGAGGCACTGGAACAAGTTGCCCAGAGAAGTTGTGGAAGTTCCATCCCTGGAAGTGTTCAAGGCCAGGTTAGATGAGGATCTGAGAAACCTGGTCTAGTGGAAGGTGGCCCTGCCCATGGCAGGGGGTTTGGAACCAGGTGATCTTTAAGGTCCTTTCCAAACCAAGCCATTCCGTGTGCCTGTAGTCTAAGTCCCCTAAGTCCCCTCAGCACTACAAGCAAAAGGCATTATCTGCTGGCCATCAGCCCAATATCAAGGTGTCAGAGACATGTCAGAATAGGCTCTCAGCCTGAAGGTGAGATTGGTGCCTGAAGGGGATGGTTTTGCAAATGCTGAGTTAACAGAGGGCAGCATAATATCTTTGATATTCAGATATTTCCTATTAATAGACTAGGGACCTTGGTATTGCACATACAATTCTGTTCAACCTCATCAAGATGCATTTTTTTTTCTGCTTGAATCGCAGCAAGGTAAATTTTGCAAAAAAAAAAAAAGCTTATGCAATCAAAATGAAAATTGAATTCTTGCAGGGGAAAGATTTTAACAATAAAAGCTGTGAAAGTCTCCTGAAAGTGAGATTCAGTCCAATCTGACACAATAAATTGTTTTACTGTTGAACAGAGTCCCACTAACAAGTATAGATTACATGTGTAAGACCTGGTTTTGCCTGCAGCTAATGTACCTAGAAGATGTATTAACTGTGCAGCTCTCCTGTTTGCAGGCAGTAGAGAGAATTTGTTTCTATTTAAGTACAGGGTAAAATGGAAAAGAATATGAACACTAAAGCTAAAAGTGAGCCAAACATTCGAAATGTTTAACACCAGTAACTGACTTAATGTTCTAAATAGACTAAGGAGGTTACATACTTACCTACAAGTAAAATACGCTTTATTATTCACTGGGATACAGAACAAAAAAGACTTACATTAGTCACTGATATTAAAATGCCAGACGGGAAGAGGAGGTGTGCTCTGTATTCTGCAGCATGCTGCCTTGGAACTGTTAGTACTTCATGCTGTAACAGGCTGAAAATGAAGTGCAAACTCATCAGTGTAATTATTTCTTCTCTTCCTTTTGTGGAGGCTGTGCTGAAGGCTGGACATCTTTAGCTTAATCACTGATTACATTTGTTGCCTTATGAATCTGTAAAACAAGTGTAGCAAATCTATTGCTATGCTGAGTTGTTGGGAGCCCCAGCTCCTGTTCTCAAATTTGTAGCTCTGCTGTATAAAAACCAGAAAACCCACTTTTTCCTGCTGGTGGTTTGAATTGCTCTAATTTGTTCTGGTATTGGCTCCAGATGTCACAGTATAAAAGGAAGCTCGACCCCGCAAAAAAGATTGCCATTCTGACCTTCTATTGAATTCTAGAGCTCTTGCCCTTTTTTGTCATCTGAACAAACCCAGCACTCACAAACATGCTGAATGGAGTGGAAAAAGCAGCTTGACTCTTGTGAAAGAAGTTACAAGCAGAGCTGAGATGGCCGCTTGCCACTTTCCCTGTCAGGGTGACATCTGCCACTGTTTCTGAGCCGCTGTTTTTTTGGAGAAAATGAACCTTCACCTCAGCAGGGCTGACCCTCTCCCCCCACCCCTGCACCTTTGTTGCTGCTTCTTTTTTTTCAGAAACATGTTATTTTTCCTTCTGTTTCTGCAGTCTATCTTTTAGGAGAGAAGAAAGCTATACCTTATGGGGCTTTTACTTCTTCAGCAAGATCCTGATATTATTTCTCTTCTCATACAATAAAAATTTAGTTTGTTATATTTACCACTCTATTTGTCTTGGCAAAAAAAGGCCAGCAGAGTAAATAAAAATGAATACAAATAGATGTTTGCTCACATTGATAACAGTCTACTTACACCATACAGGCAGACAACTTCCACACGATTGATGCATCTTAGCCTTTAGCCCATATTTTTGGTTAACTGATTTTTGTCATGTCAAGAAAAAACATGTGAAATATTATTTTCCTGTTTGCAGGAAGAAGTAACAAATCTTAGCAATATTGATTTTGGATGCATGTGTGTATGCACGTACATTTGCATGTGTCTATACTTTTCCAAGGTTTTCTTGCTTACTTTATTTCCATAACTTTCATTTATATAGGCCTAGACACGGCTGTGCCACAAAACTGAATGCAGAGCAGGAGATAGTTGCAGCTTTCACAGGCAGAGAAAGGGTCATTAAAAGCAAAATAAGAGAACATATTCAAAACCCTCATCTGCTTGATGAGGGTGTAAGTACCCTTGGCAACCCAACAAGAGCATAGATTTTGATCTATCTTCCTAACTGTCTCAGATGTACTATTCAGCTTCCTCCAGGGCAGAGACATACTGCTTGGCAGAGGGCATAATCTCCCAGTGCTACATGAGGCTGTCTGTATTTAGTGACAGCAGAAAAAGAGGGAATAACTACCAGAGAGGAGATCAAGTGACAGTCAAAGATATAATGTGCAAATCACCCGTAAGAACATTTTAGAAGAAGACTATAGCCCTTGCTCGTTCTAATTCATATTTGCTCAATCAGAGAAAGCCAACAAGTATGTACAGTACTTTATGATTATATTCAGCAAGCAGAATTACATGGATAGGTATTTTGTTCAATATAAAGCATTCAAGTGGGAAGCCTTTCTTTATGCTGAAATAAAATATTCTTTTTGAGCATCATGTTCAAGAGAGTGGAAAGCAAGGCAAAATTAGAGACTAATGTTAAAGCAGACTGGAAGTATAAAGGATTTCAGAATATTAGCATTAGAACCCATCTTGGACACTAAAATAAAGATCTTCCCCATGAGATTTCCCATAGGGTACACATGGGAGAAGAAAACACTCTACTAGAGAAGAAGTGTGTATTTTTACATTTATCTTTATAACTTTACATCTATCTTCATGTCTTCATTCTTTACATCTTTATCACTATCAATATTAACTTATTTTTATTAAATTTTATCATCACTATATACTTCTTTAGGCTGGATCACTTCTTTTGGAGTTGTGTCAATTTACACAGAAGAAGCAATTAAATATTCACATATTGAATTGTTCCTTTGTTTCTGTTCTTGTTTTAAAATGGAATTAGTATAAAAAGTATTCTAATTATGAAGTTTCTACTTTGGATCAAACCCACAATGGACAGATTAGACAATGTAGAAAATTGGGACAAATTTATTATTCATTCATCTGCCTGACAATGTTGGAGTTCAAAAAGACCCACAGTCTACTGAAACCCAGAATAAGAGTTTGGCTATTTCATCTTGTACCTGATATGATCTTTAGTCAATTAGCAGAGCAAGTTTCTCTTTCTTTGCAGAGTATTGTGGTGCATTGCTAAGCTATTTCTTTGTTTGACTTCTGTGTTAGAGACATGTAAGTGCTGAATTCAATTATTCTTTTATCAAAATAATTCTTATATTTACAATTCAGAAAGCATAGTAGGCTGTACATAAATGTGAAATATCCTTATTGTCAGGAAAACAAGACCACTTGAAATTGCACAGAAAATTTAAAAAAAAAAAAGAGAGAGAAAAGAAAGAAAGAAAAAACCTCAGCAAATATGACACTTACTGGGCCAACAGTCTTTCTCCAAGGATTCATGCTGTCTGGAGATTTCTATCCAACTGTTTTCTTTTTTCTCTCTCCATTCTCAGCTATTTATCACCAGTCCAACTCTTCTTTTTGTTCTTTGCAGTGGTAACTGACTCCCACCAGCATAGCAAGTTGAGGTCACTAAGGCAAGTGCCTGTGTCCTGCTAGAATTGATCATTGATCTGGGAGTATGACACATATATGACAGAGCAAGGTCACTCAACTTCTTTCCCTCCATTTTTCATTTCTATGCAGGTAGTTATCACTTCAAGGTTCTTCCTCCCAGCCTGTCATGTTGTTTCTTATTATACTACCACATGAAAAATAGAGAGTACTCCAACCTTTATGAGATATTATCTCCTAAGTAGTGCTCTGCTAACAGTTCAGAAACACACTCTCCACTAAAAAAAAAAAATCACTGAGGTACGCTATTTAAAAAATAGAAGTTTTTTCTAGTAACAAGTTTTACTGTGGGGAAAAACTGCAAAGAAAGAAAGAAGCCAACTCATTAGGAATAACCTATTAAATCTTAATGAAAATACATTGTAGAGGAGTCATATATCTGCAGGGATGACATAAATAATAATTCAATGTGAAGTAAAAATTCACTCAAATACCTATGATAGTAACTTTTGTTGATGTAAAGCACTTTAGGATACTCCATAAGTGCCATTAGGCTATTTATCTTCGAGCAAAAAAAAGCATTTGGGAGTAGTGCAAGGTCTTTCTTTAAAATGGATAAACTTACTTGCATATTAAAAACAAGCCTTATGCTCTGACATCACTACTCCACTCTCAAATATTTAGTGGTGTAAAAATAGACCTATTTTTGTGAATATGTGATGTAAATTTCCCAGCTTTTTCTTTTGTTTGGTTGACTTGACACGGTTACTTAATTCTATGTAGGAGTCATTGGCCCGTGCATTGACAGATTCCTAAAACCGTAATTTCTATCTGACAGCCAGGGTCTGAAGCCTCCAGAATTTTTTTAAATTAATCTTAATCCAGAACTGAAATAAACTGTCTGAAGGAAGAAAAATTATTGATTGTTCTATTTCACTGATTTTCAGAAACAAAGATTGGATGTAAACATAAAACTTGAGGTTAGCCCTTGTTAGTCTGTTTTCATGATCAAGCGAGAATTGAAAGCATTATGTTTTTACAGATTTTATAATCAAGTCAGAAGGGGAACAGAGTTTCATCTGAGGTCCAGCTGCTGTAGTCACTAGCGCAAATTAAAATCACTGTCTTTATATCAGTTTTGGTGCCAGGCTATCTGATGTTGATGAAAGCTTACAAAGGCACAAGAACAAGGACAAAAAAACCCACATTCTGAGGCCAATGACATAAGAAGACTTAAAAGATTTCAGAGAAGTATAGAGAAACAAAATTTAACAGAAAAGATATTTCCTTCCACATTTCATTTAATGGGTTTAAAAACTACTGAAGACTGAAAATATGTTCATCCATGCAGTATAAACCAATCTCTAATTCTTGGATAATAGGTAGAAAGATTGGCTAAGGACAATTATTACATTGTTGAAAACTGACTTTTGGAACAAATTGTTCCAGCAGCCTTTTGACATTAAAAGACGTGATGTAAAGATAACCTCATATCCCAGGCCCCTGGTATCGTAGAAAATAAAACTGGGATGGACCTTAAGGCATCATTAGATCATTCCTTTACTGGAAGGCAGAATCAGCTGAACTTAAAACATTGCTGACAGAGGTTTCAATAGTTTGGCCCAAAAGCCAAATGTTATTACATGTCCTCGCTCCTGCACCTAGACCTCCATCACCTCAAACTTTTTTTTGCTACATCACATTGTAAACTTCAGTATAAATCACTCCTAACTCAATGCTTGTCAGTTTATAACCAAGAAATAGCACTTACCTTTTCTCACTGCTGGATTTATTCCCCTGATATCTGTCCTCATGCTGTCTCATATAGAATGACATTCATTATTTTTCTGTCCTGCCTATGAAGATCACAGTGCATACTTTATCCTATTCCTTCATATATTGCTTCTCCTTTTTTTCCCATGTTCTTAGCAGATTTCAGTATTTAAAAAAAGTCATATATTGTAATAGATCGCCGTTTCATGATTAGGCTCTTCTTTATTATACACCACAATAACTGTGTAGGTTTCCAAAATATTCTGCATGAGGATCTTTTCCTCAGTTCTGTAGATCTATAGCCTTATCCATAGCATAATCTTATTGCCTGGGTGGTTCAAAAGCATTCAAATGTAATGGACTTGTGTGTACCTTGCTTGAAATGTTACCCTCATTTAGATCTTTAAATTTCCCAAAAAAACCAATGTTTTCTCCCCATTCAAGTGTCTGATTCCAATATTTGCTCTAAATCATGTTTTGCCACACAGCCAACTTATATCTAAACCAATTGCATTATTTATCCCTGGGATTCTGTGAATGACCAAAATTAATATTTATATTAGTTAGTTTGATGAAGTTTCTGTAACAAACAGAAAAATGTATCTTTGCTTTATATGTGAAATTTTTAAACTGCAACCAAAGAAAAATGATGCAACTAAACTGATTATGAGAAACTACAGATACAAAGGTTCAGGCCCGTGAATGTGTGCAGTTATAAGAGAGCAAATATACGTATGTGACCTGGTCTTTCCTCTGGAGGAAGATATCTATAGCTCATAGAAACAGGATGCACACATGAAGACCTGCATATGTCCATATTTCCATAGGCTTATCATGAGTGTTTAATTTTTGATAGTTCTATCTCCAGATGATATCATATCCAAGAATGTCATCACATACTTATAATTTGCCATGTTTCTCTCTAAATTTGTAAATCTGCTCCAGTATCACCGCAAAAATTCTGCCTTCCGTCCCTCCCTCCCCACAACATCCCTTGTGTTCCTTGCCAAAGCCACCATCACTTTAAAGCACCAGCAATGCCCACTGTAAGCTGAATGGTTTACAAGATGACTAGAACTTATGTGAATATTTCTGCTTGATAAATTTTAGTCAAAAGATGAGTTTTTCAAATCCGAAATGCTTTGGAAACAGATATCAACATATATTGTCATTGAAAGTTACTGAAGGCCATGGCCCACATTTCCTCTCCGAAGAGGCTTCCTCTATCATTTGTCAAGTGTCAGACTAAGGACCCTTTGGATCACAAATAGCAGTCTGAAAGTGGGGCATGTTGTGTCTAGTTTACTTCTACTGATGTAATTTCTGTTTTCTCCTGCCCCTCTTTGAAATATCAGAAGATGACCAATTCGAACAGTGTGCAAAAGAGAACTGGAAAAAGAATTAATGGGGAAAATTATCAATATTTGAAGACACAGACAAGCTAGACAATAAATGAGAGCATTCTTGCAACCTCAGAAAGTATTAGAGTAACTGACATACAAATTGATAATCAAAAAAGTACCATGTGTATCATAAGTATCAAAAAGAAAAAGAGAAGAAACCCCCCACCCTAGCACTGTGGTTATGCCAGACACCAGATAAATTAACTAACAATACAAAAAACTTCATTCAAGTCCAGGGCACTGCCAAGAGTGGTAGAACATTAGTTGCATGCTTGGCTAGGTTGTCTTAGAAGTAATTAAAAATACTCTAACAAGAAAAAATCTTCATACAAGTAGATCAAAGAATGGAAATCATCTTAATATTTTGCATTATTCATATTTGTCTAATAAAAACACAAAAGAAAAAAATGCTGTTGTTTGAGGAGTTAAATGGTAGCTCACTAATCAAAGATGACATGGTAACTATCACATGCAGCTTTTGTAAAGCAGAACTATACACCGGTTTGGAATGTCGATGTTAAAGTCACTATCCCCAGTAGTAATATAAATAATCACAACACCTCATCAGTTTTTCCTCTGCGAGCATGAAATAAAATTGCTGAAGCCTGAAATGAATTATTTATCTCAGAAGATGGTAATAGTGGTAACATCAACAGTTACAGCAAAGGAAATAAAGACTTGTGTTGTCTTAATCATCTTGTGGCTAAACACACAGCACCACATCCTGCTGCTTTGTTCCCCTCCTGCCTGGAAGGAAAACTGGCAGAGCAGTGCCAGTGAATGCGGCAGGGACCTGCCCCTTGCCCACCTCTCCCTGCCTTTCCCTCTTCCCCACAGGGCTGCCTGCTGTGCCATTGCTCTGCCATGCATCCGCAGGCCGGCTCTGCTTGCAGGAGCGGCAACCTGGGAGGCAGGCAGGCACTGCTTGGAGCTGCAGCAGAGACCAGAGGCCATCCCCTCACCCTGAGGATTCATGCTTTCGTGATAGATGCCTTTTTTACTTCAGAAGCAGGGAGCCATGTGTGAACACATGGGGCTTGGAAGGNTTTTTTTTTTTTTAAATCTGAAATCCTGCTTTACCTCTGTTTTGGCAATTTAAGAGACTTTCAATTATCCTCATCAGAGTGTTCACTCATGCAGCTTCAATAAGTAAAATAACTGGGTCTAAGCATGTTTTTTTTCCTGATGGATGTTGTGGTTAAGAGGACATGACAATGAGCTGCAAGAGTCATTATCTATTAATTTTGCTGGTTTATTTTAGTAAGCAATTTATAGCTTTTCCAGAATGTCTTTTACATTTTCCGCTCATTAATTGAGTCCCATTTATACTATTTCTTTTGCATTAAAAGATGTATTGCACTATTTAAAGTCTTAATTTAGCCCATATGTCAAAACTATATCTAAATGAGCCACTTAGAGCACTTTTGTATGAATTACATTATGTATGTCTTTCCCTCTCTGTCTCTTTTATCCTTGCAGTTTCGGTTTCCTTATTAGACAATAAGAAAGGAGCAAATAAAATATAAGTATAATAAGCAGCAACATTAAAACACAAACTTGGGACTACCAAGTCAAGTTCAAGCTGTAGAAGATATTTTTAGTGCCTGAAAATCCCAGGCTTTTCATTTATCTGTTTTTCTAATCTGTGTACTGAAGTTATTGCTGCTATCCTTAACAAAAAGAAGGTGCATACTTTCTCAAGATAATCTCTTCTTTGTAACCCACATTAGGGGGACAAAAAAAGAAAAAACAGAAGGTAAGATAAAGATGGAACATTATCAGAATGTCTTTCTCAAAGCTCTTCTAGTCTTCCATCTTTTGACAGTCCTTTTACTCCAGGAAAAAAAGACCAAAACGAAACAAAACCAATTCTCTCTACCCTTTGATCTACCCCGGTATTACTGAGGCTAAGACACATTTTATGTTTAAACAGGGTTGTTTGGTTTTTTCCCAGAAACTCTTCTGGAGGTTTTGTACACATATTTGTTTTCTGGCAAGTAATTTCTTCCTGTTTTATATATCAGCTGCCTAAGCTGTGAGCTAGATACGTTACCGATTTAAATTTTTATATCTTTCCTTTAATGTCTCTATTGAACATCCCATGGACTCTGAAACACTATATTTACAACAGGGTACACGAAACATCATTCTCTTTCATGGCTGGAAGCAGGCATTGACATCTCCCACTGGGAGTGGTACCTTTGTGCTGTTCAAATGTGCATGTAACTTAGATGCTGATATGGATGTTCACAGTAATGATGTTTGTCATCTGCTCCATTGCAGATGGGAGAAGCTCTTTTCCACTTATCACTACATGAGTTGTCACTCTCACTGTTCTTTATGCTTCTTTCTTTATTATGAGAGTTGGGTGAACTTTTATTCTACTTTATCTTTTTATGAGCAAAGTATGACTCTTTTAGATTACTTAAGGCATGCGTTATATTTTTAGGATCTCAATTAATATTGATCAAGACAGTTTTTTGCCCGTAAAACTGTGAGTATTTTCAACAGAGGTTTGCTTTTCCTTCCACACTATTTTGTGCTAATATATTGCATATTATAGGAGACAATATTGCCAGTGGTTATAATAATGATCTTTAACATCTGTTCTTTGCAAATACCAACTGTTTCTTAATTTGATGCCATATTTAAAAATAATTATCAGCTTTCAGCCTTCCAATTTAATGTCAAGTCATATTTCATTTCAATGTATTTTACTATGTAGCTGATTTTGTTTCCTTTATTATACAGATGATTTTTAGCTTATAATAGATTACTATTTCTCTCACCTTAGATAAATTTGATGGCGTGAATAGCACTCCTCATTATCTTGTTCCACTGGCTACTTTCTTTCAAGCCTGGAAAGAAACCTCAAAAAACATTTTATCAATTTTTACCATTTTAACCTGAGCAAGATTTTGAATGTACTACAATTTGGAGATATCTCTACTGATATGTAATATCTGGCAGTGTTGCTCTTTTCTAGTAAATTTCCACACAGATCTGAATATTATTTATTTATTTTTGTTGTACTTTGGAAGACTATGTGTTTTGGGCCAAACACATTTATGGTACTTTTTTTGGAAATCATTCCAGCCCCTGGACTGCTAATGCACTTTCTTCAAAAACAAGAAATAGAACAATTCTGAGCCCAAATCTTCAATGTTATGGGTCAGATAGTAATATTTCAGCTATTCTTTTTTTACATATTAAATCTTTATTGAAGTTATTTGCTCAGGTCCTAATTTGTTGAAGTTATTTGTTCAGTTCCTAATTTGGTCTTCATTTCTTCAAAAAGTGTGGGCTAACCAGTCATTGTGACTTGTGCAGAGTCCTTTTCCCACTGTAGTGGAGGGAATTATGACACATACTTTCAACTTACTCACTCTTTGGAAAGGCTTCCATTATTCAGGCCAATCTGAAGTATTATCACCATTTGAAAAACCCTTTCTCTCTTCCAGACATTCCCTGCCATGTTGGAAATATTTTTTCCTTTCTTTGTCTTCAAGACAATCTTGAAGAAACCTGAAACCACCTAGGGATTTGATCAGGCTATTGATAAAAGTAGTTCAGAAAAAGAAGTGGGAATCATGTTACCGCATAATGCCTCACTACCTCATTTTGGTAACTTTCTGAACTGGTTAACATTACAAACTCTTGAGAACTGGCTCCTGTTCTAGCTAGATCTTGGTCTCATCCAGTGTGGCTATTCCAATGTTTCTGCAATGACTTCTGTACTGACACTGCATCCATTCCAACTTTCTGCTGAACATATTTTAAGTCCCCCTGGAAGTTGTGGTCATAAATACTGTCAGAAGAAAGCATGTTCTGCAAAAATGTCTTTTAAGATTGTTGTAAGTAATTATCCCTGTTACGTTTATTACAGTTTAGATAAAGAAGGTTGAATATGAATTACACACCTTGGTGTAATAGGCTGGAGCAAAATACTGGTACAAAATTGGCATAAGTGACCAGTATAGTAAAAATACAGTTAAATACAATCAAAATGTATTTTATATGTATAAAACACCTAGAATACTTTTTTTCCTTTAAGACGAGAAAGTAATTTGAATTAATCAAGAACTGAGTACAAATCAGGCATAAATACACAATCTTTTACTTTTAAAAATACCTGTGAATATCTAGTTTTCATTTGTACTTGTAGCTACAATTCCTGAATTGCAATACGCAGAAGCTGAGGTCTCAGAACATTTTTTACCTTTTTCTGATCTGCTAGGGTTACTGAACACAATATTCAAGTTCTTATGCAAACATATGCTCTTAGAAAATCTCCAGCTTTTCAGACTCACAGACACTGGTCAATCCAAAGATGATAATTTCTTTGCGTTGGAAGTGCTCTGGTATGAACATACAAATCTTTCCAAGCTTTATTTTTGCTGTTGAAAGAAAATACATTTTGGGATATTTTCCTGATTATGCTTAAAATGAACAGGTCATATACAGATGATGAATTAACATCTTTAAGTTATGAATATCAGGCTTAACCTTTAAAAAGAGCATCACAACCTCTCACTTTTATTGAAATACTTAAGGTATATATATTTTTGGATGAAAGAATCATATTTTCTGTATGTACAGTACCTATCATAACAAAAATCTTATTTGTTAGAGTCTCAGACATTACTGTGCATAGCATGAAAAACTAATAATATTATTAACCTACTGGGTTAGCATTTCAGAATACATTTATTTTTTATGCAGTGCCCTTATTTTTTTACAGAATTACATTTCTAGTAGTTTGAAGGTTTTATGAAATAAAATCAAGTGGTAAAGATGTAATATGAAAGAGTGAATTGGTTCGTGACAATGTATTTGCATTTCAAGCAAAAAGGGCAGAAAGTCAAATACAAATAAAAGTGAAATGTCTTATCATTGACCTCTGGAGAATGAATACTATTCCCTGTAATATTCCTGTGTTAATTTTATTAGTTACAAATTGTATTTTGAACAGTTCTACAGTCCCTTTCTATAGTTCTTATTTTAAGAGTGATTATAAAAGTTTATGTATAAAAAGTACTAAGCTATAATTTGTAAATATTATGTATGTGACATTAAAAAATGAAGATGAGAAAGGCTTATTACCTTGTTTGATGAATCTTAAGGTATTATTCTGTATAATTTGTTTCTCCTTTTGTTGAAGATAGTTTTTTGGAAATAATCCTAATGACATATAATAATTTATTTGCCCATTGTATCTGTTTACTCAGATAAATTAATTGAAAAAAATTAATCTGTGATGTGTGTATCAGAGATTCTTTGGGCTCTTAAGGAAAAAATCAACTAACTTCCTCTGGAAATATCATTACCAGAATACAGACTGAATTTAATTGTTGTGTTGAAGGTGAAATATTTGAATGCTCATGTTCCTACAAATGTAGGTTCCAGAAAGTTTTACTATCCAGGAGAAGCTGTCGATTTACGCCTCAGCCAATTGACTTGGTACGTTGTTTCCTTACCAGTTTTTTGAGAACTTAGTTTATTACTTATAATAATAAAAATGAAGTTATTAAATTAATGAAACTTACTTTTTTCATTCCAATAATTGAACATACAGAATATATGCTTTGACCTAGGAAGAGATTGCGAAACTGAAGTTATAAACATCATCTTAAATCTTCCTCTTGAATTTCTTAACTGAAATGAGAAGGCAACGCTGTCTTTTTCATTTATTATCTGTATTGTGTTTGTCTGTGTGTGAACTAAATAATTTTTTACTATGTTCAGAATACTGAACAAAGATATATAAATAACTACTCATAAACATTTACATTTTTTGCTTGAATACCACAAAAACTTTGCGCTATAGGGCAAATATTAACTTGTCTGATGAACAAAGAATCTCAAATTCCAAAACACTGTAGTAAATGCATACTTGTGCTATCAGTTTGGTGCATCCAATTTGTAGAACAGGTTTCTTATATTCCTCTGAATTAATTGGTCTCAAATCATGTTAAAAACAAACACCAAAAAAAACACATTATCATCAAAACGAAGAAGTTTTTATTCAAGTTAAAGTCCCAAGAGTCAAATGAAATAATAACTAATATTATCTCAATTAACACAGCTTCTCAATTACTACAACTTAATAAGTTGTAGCTCAAAATATAGACAATTAAAATTAATATGCTCAAATTTCCCAGTATGCTTGCTTTACTTTTTGGGGAAGTGTTCATCCTTTCCAGTGCCCTGCTGCGTGCTGAGGTCAGTAGCTTCAGTGTGGGTTGAAGGAAATTTTACATTGAAGCATTAGCATCCGTTGCCCTTCAATGGAAGTAGCTAACTACTGCTGTGGATAATGGATAACATCTTCCCCCTCACTACCTGAGGAATTTTTATAATTATTTTTTTTAATTTTTTTTTATTTTATTTTATTTGTAGTACCTTGATCTTTCTTCATTGGTGTGCAGGATCATTTCACATCCAAATGCACTATACATGGCATGTTTTACATGTTTGCCCAGGTTACCAGGTTACATTCTTCTCATAAAAAGTGGCATGTCATCTCTGGTACCATCCCACGCCCTTAATTTTAAGGCCTCTACTCTTATCCTATGCCTCCCCTCCTCTGTGCGGCATTTCACTCCAGGGTCATAGATAGTTCATCCTGCATCAAACACAGCTGCTGAATATGGGTATCAAGCAGCTACCAAAGTGAGTATAGCTATACACGTGAATGCACATGTATACACAGCTACACAATTTTACAAAGCTAAACAAAGAGAAAACAAAATCAGATAATCATTACACTGGTCATTGGATAACTTCTTTTATGGTTAAACAATATTAAAAAAAAATTATCTTCAGAGATGAATTCAGGCAAAGCCTGGTGAGTCCTAGAGCATGTGATGTTTCCTCCACAAAAAACCTGGAGCCCGTTACAAACCATGACATCATTCTACAGAGGTCTAAGGCTGAGCTTGCTTTCCTGAAAAAAGTGGTCCTAAGAAGATGTAGTCAATTTATAGGACATGTATAGGACCACTGACTGACTAGCCATTCTAAAGTCAAGCACTAGGTCATTGACAATGGAAATCTGATAAACTGATTGTCTTACTCAATTAAACTCCAGCATGGTAGAATTTTTCTTTTTTTTTTAATTAATATAGAGCCATGTAAGAGACCATACAGAAATTATTCTCCACAGGTCAGACTTGGAGCACACTTTTAATACAAAATTCACAGTGTCATATGCCATTTGATTTTGTTTTCTGCAACATAGTTTGAACTAACAAGCTGTAAATCTTAAAATTGCTACTTTCTTCATATAGTCCAGACTGATGGTAGCAAAGATCTGAAGCAATATTTGGATTTAAGAGTCCAGCTTAGTCTCTGCTCTTTTGGAGATACCAATGGCTGAAGAAAAAAAACTGGCAAGTCCCTATAATGTAGTGCAGAACTATATAGCTATGACTACACTGTTTATTAAATTTAGCTCTGATATTTCTTTTCATACCAGTTTAGGTGAACTTCCATTCTCTGCTTAGGTAGCCTTCAACACCAGAGAATATTCCACAGCATGTAGGGGCTCTGCATACCAGGACATGTTTAGCTTACTTGCACTTATAGCACTCATCTCTGAAGTTAAGATGAGAGATAAGATAAAAAGCTATAGTAATCACTGCTCCAGTGAGTCATTTTATTGCAAAGTAGATCAATTTTATGAGGTTACATACAATCACATGAGATCAGAAGTGCAACCAGGCAGATAAACCCTGCCTTTTGGTACCTTTAGTGTACTGGTACCTGTAAAAGAAGCTACATATATATTGGCCATTGATCTTAGTTTCTAGACTACTAACTCAGTTTTCCTCTATCACATGCATTTTTGCACAGTTTTACGCTGCCAACTTTCAGATTTCAAATCTGCAGACATGACATTTTTTTTAAGAGAAAGAAAGATTTAACCTTTATAGCTCATAAAATATTCACATATAAAAATCATGATACAGAAAAAACTTCAGCTGAATTGTCAAATGTACTATTTTAGGGCTGTAATTTAAGTATGATTTTAATTTGTCATGTTGAAATCAAAACATCAGTAACAGCAATAAATTACAGTAATATACTAATGAAAGTTATGCTAGACTTTTTATCTTAAGTGAACACTGAAAAATGTTTCATTTTTTTCCCCTGTGAAATAAAGATCAAACATTTTAATTAGTTTAATAGCAATAATAATATGAATGTTACTTTTAAGTTTTCTAAGGAGAAGTCAAATTTGATACTTTGCCTAAAATAAATGTTACTGGTGATCTCAAAAACACTGGGAAATTGGAATTTGCACTTCAGAAAGCAAGTTGTCGGGCCAAGGTAAAAAATAAAATGTAGATCCTCAGTGTTTTGTATGAAACAACAGAATTCAAGTGCCCTATCTCATCCTCGCTAGATTTAGCTTTCTGATTCCCTAAAGAGTAGAGTCATTCAGTGACAATAATAATTCCTTCTCTTCTCAACATCCTTCCCTGTGTGAAACCCTACAGCCGTGCCATTTACACGGGAGGTGGGTTGGCTCTTGAAGGCAGCAGCCTGACCACTGCACAAGCTGTTCTCCATCCTGCTGTGGGTCAGCTGGCCAGCACCCAGGGCAGGGCTGACCTTGCTCCTGGGCTACTCACATCTTCATCTGCCTGGGACCTTGCTGTGCTTCTTATAGGTTGCTCTCCCCTTTCTCCTGGCTGCCTGAATAACTAGTCCTCCATTTGGCTAGTGTCCAGACCAATCCAGTCACAGTTTCTCCATCTGGTTTATTCTTGGAAAGATGAACTGGACATTTTAATTTAGAATAGTCAATCTCTTCCTACCCGCTCTCCTCAGCCTACTTACTGTATCTACACATATTTAATTTTGGCTAGACTTCTGCATAACTGTGGAGCAGAGACCAGGCCGTCCCCCACTTCTCCCCCACTATTTTTTTTCCCTTTGATTCTTTTCTGTTCTCAAATAGCTGGTAGGAAGTTTCCTACATACTGTGAAATTGTCACTCATAAGATCTCTTCAGCATCATTACACACCTTTCCTGCCTATTCTCTGCTATTTTGTAAAAATAACTCCCCTTCCAAAAAATAGAACAGCTTAAAGTCTCTATTTTATAGTTTTATGGTATTTTAATTGTCCTTTTGACACATCATTATCACCTATATACATATATCCATTACTCTCCAGTGGGTAGAGATTTTAGCAACACATATTATTAAAAATAATTCCATATTAACATCTTATTACTTTGGTACTAAAAAGTAAAACACATAAAGAGATGATGATTTTAAAAGGAAGAACCTGTGTGAGTATTTTCAATTGACCATAAAATGTCTCATTAAGTAGGCTGATTTTTTCCCTCAGATTTTGTCGCACAAGGTCTTGTTTGTTGGTTGACTGTGACTCAGAGGTCAATGCATTTTCATGCTGTTACTCATGTAGGATTCGAGCCAGGAGCATCAGCTGGTCTAACTGGCAGACTCTATACAGCAGCCAGTGAAGCGAGGTACGTTTGCATTTGCCCATCCTGCTCACAGATCAAATAGGAGCATTTTGCAAGCAGCAGTCACTCAGTCCTATCTGCCATGTCTTTGATATTCAAAGATCATAGAATCATGGAAAGGAATCCGAGAATGATTTGAGTTGGAAGGGACCTTTAAGGTCATCTGTTTCCAAATCCCCTGACATGGGTAGGGACACCTTCCACTAAACCAGATTGCTCAGTGCCCCATCCAACCTGGTCTTGAACACTTCCAGGGATGGGGCATCCCCAGCTTCTCTGGACAACCTGTTCCAGTGTCTCACCACCCTCACAGTAAAGAATCTTAAAATTTAATCTAAATCCATCCTCTATCAGTTTAAAGCCATTTACCCTTCCTTAAAGCCATTATCTCTCCCAGCTGCCTATCCCTGCCTGAGGATAAAGGTCTTAGCATTTGCTGCAGCCTGAGGTCTGCAGTGCAGACTCCCCCTTCAACAGCTTCATTTGGATGGAGGCATTGGCCCACCAGCAGTGTAGACGATACAGGCACCCCAATCACAAATTTGTCTAGGTAAAAACAAAAGGAAACAACTTAGTGTGTCCTTACAGTCACAGTTGAGATTATATTATTGTGCCCAGAATGCAACTGTAAACCGTATTAAATTCTCTCATGTCAAAGAGACACAACGTGTCTTGTGTCTCTGAACCTCAACATAAAAAAAGAAAATATTTTTTCCTCTGAATTAGAAAAAAAGATAAAAGGAGGGGAATTCTTAAAAAAAAATCCCAGAAAGAAACCAAATAGAAGAAACCCAAAAAACCCTGGAGGTGGTATTGGTGTTGAACAATGCAAGGTTCTTATTTCATTTTTGCTGGCTCAAAAACTTTTTACTAGACACAAAAGCCCAGTTTTTTCATTCTAAGAAGGAGAAAGCTCAAAAAAATTGCCCTACTGCTTTCCTCTATTCCCTACCTAGAAATCAAAACAAGGTAGAGATATAGGGTTGTCCATACAGCACAGAGTGAGGGTACTTTGTCCTATGTAACATTTTTAGCACCCATTAACAAAATTTAGAAGGTTGGCATTCTGCTTTTGTTTCCTTTGTGGCAGAAGGGATGAGAGTTGTTTTCTTACCCAGCGGCTCATCTCAAAGGATTTTAACTTTTCACAATTGTCTTCCAAGCTGGTGGGCATGAGGTGACATGTTGACATTATGGAATTCTTCAGACGAGAATCCTTAATTTTATTTTGTTCTATTTGATTTCATTCATTTTTTTTGAATGGAAATGTCATGGGGATTAATTAAAAAAAACCCAACAAAACAACAAACAACCCAAAACACATTGACATTTCTGAAATTGGAATATTTCATTTAGTTTTGCTAAAGTAATCCAACAGTTACTTTTCTGCCACTGAAATTTGTGAAAAAGTGCCTCTTTCATAAATGTCCTGACCATGTAATCCCTATTCCAGTTCTTGTACTATTTTCTACACTACTTTTTAAACTGAGAGGTTATAATGTAGCAGGATACTAGGCTAAGCAGACACAACTATAGTTATATTCTGTCTTCATAAACTTACATTTAGTATTCCTGATATTTCTTCTACCTTTGTGCTTAATTTTTTTCTACGTGTTAGTGGTTGTGCTAAGACTTACATTGGTACTTGCCATAAATGTAGAATAGCTCTCTAACATTTGTAGCCAACTGATCGCGCATGTGAAAAAGTGTATGGGGGTTATGTAAACAAATGGAAAGAAATATGTGCCTGGTTATTCTTCAACATATTTTTTAATTTATGACCGAATTCTGACTTACACTATGTATGATCTGTATCTCATACCAGATACTGTCCTCTCTGCAGGGGGCAGGTGGGAGAATATGAACTAGTTACTTACAGATACCAGCCCAATTCAGGCTGTTAAGGATTTGATCATCAGCATGAGACCTTGGGCTACAGGCAGAGATGAGATGACATCCCCTATTTCATTCAATTTATTTCTAAACAGCATTTAATAGTAAGAGAATAAGATAACTCAATTCCTTCAGGGGATCATCTCGAAGATGTTCCTGCTCTGAATTCATTCTTATTTGCTCGCATCTTGTGATGGGAATATAAACAGAGGGGAAAAAGATAATCAGGTGTCTGCATATTGTTTTCCCAACACAGTGCATTGTATCATAACAGCTGAGAAAAGAAAAGGAAAGGGGAAAGGAATGTAAAAGAGAAAGAAAGATCTGATTACTGTGAGATATTCAGATACTTTCAATGAATGGTTATGCACCATTTCCACAGACTTTTCACACACGCCACTAAGTACACAGTTAAGTAATTATATTTTGTTGCAATTCATTAAACTTTTTTCCCTCTGGAAAAAAGAAAATTGTAACACAGAAAGCAAAAAAATGCACAAGATTATCATTAAATAACATAAAAGAGACACAAAATTATTTTTAAACTGATGCCAGATAATTCAATGAAAAAGATTCTCATTAGTATTGCATATTAATCCATGCATTTTTGTATTTACAGTGACTCATGTGTAGCTTCTATCTTCTCTTCCAGAAGCTGTGACTTATAAAATATTTTTGTGGGAATGGAATTCTAGTTGCAGAATTATTAAAGAAGTGGAAGGAAAAAAAAAAAGATGCATTTAAAAAAAAATTCTTTCATTCAGCATAGTATATTTATTTTCTATAGTAACAAGAGACTGCTCAAGAATAAAAAAACAAAAGGTTAGTGCATTTCAGCCTACGAAGCCCTCCAGGCCTCACTTCTCTTTTCTCTCTTGGTTCCACTTGGCTCTTTTTGGAGCTGTACCTCCCTTAAGTGGTTATAGCTAAGACTAGCTTTAGGAAAAGCTGCATATCAGAATCCCCATTAAAAAGTCTGCCTAGAAATGGCAAAGGTACCAACAATAACAAAACAAAACAAACAGCGCAAATCCCCCAAAATCAGTATTGAGTCTCCAGAGATAAAGATATCATGAATGGTTTCTCTGCTATTGTGAGCAATGACATTCCTGCTATTTTCACAACACCTTCACCTTCTAGCAGTGCTGTTCTGGCTGAAGTAATTCTGCTTAGCTTGATGCAAATTCCACACACAAATTCCAAACACAAGAGCCATGCTTTGGGCATAGGTAATATGGAAGAATCATCCCCTTGAAATCATGGATTCTGTCCCTCTCCCCTACACAGTTCCTGTCCTTCACTGAGTAAATTCAACTTGCTCTGATGTCTGATCACTGAGTGAACCTAAGAGAATGGAATCTTACGACATCAGTCTAATTAGGCAAATGTCAAAGATCACATCTCCTTGGATGCAAAATGACCCCTTTAAAAAAATTTTTACAGTGTTTTTTATTTTTTTTAAACCCAAATAAATCTCCTGGGTTTTCCCATCTTTACTTTTTATTCAGTTTCTGGAAAATGGAATATATTTTCCTTCAAAAAAGTAAAAATATAATTAACCCTACTGAATTCTTAGAACTGTCTTTCTTCAAGTCCATTAAGTATGATTGGTCACTAGATTTGAACAGAAATGGACATGTAAAAGAAATTAATAAATATCCTGTCATAATTGGCTGATCAGTAATGAAGTTTTAAATCATATAATTTATTGGACATTTTGTTTCGAAATTTATTATCATGCCCTTGCCTCTAAGCAAGCACCTAATTTAAGCTCTAGGTTTTGGATGGATAGAATTCCTACTTTCAATTACAATACAGACAGTGAAAGAAAATACTCCAAACACTTTAACTGGAATTATCAGTCCCAGTTATATATTGTCTATATAACAAGTGATTTATATATTTAGGAAAAAAAAAAAGGTTCACTCAACTTTTCCAAACCTCCTGTAAGGTTTTGCTCAAGTGATGAGTAGAGCTCCTCACGTGTTCCCTCAGAACTGAGTTGCCCAGTCTTGTTGATTGTGCTACTAATTCTGCTGTCAGCAAGCGACGGGTCTCCCCTGTGGAGCGAGATGATGTCAGGCATTTAACACACCTTGGAGGGAGGCTGTGACAGCGGTCAAGGTGACAGTGGCTCATCTGTGAGATCAGGAAAGAAACAACAGCATAAAGGTTTTCCTTAATATGTGACAGTCCAAATAATTTCCTTTTAATGTTAATATTAAAAAGCCTGCTGGTCATTAACAGGTGTCTACACAAAGAGAAGTGGAGACTGTTTATCACATGAGAACATTGTACTGGGAGTAAGCATGTGTTTTCTTCTGAGTTGAGAAATGTTTTCTCATCATTTTGTCAATTAGACTTCTAATTTAACTTTTAAGGTGCAGGCTATACAACTAGTTTCTTTTATTTTTTTTCTTATAGCTGGGTACTATCTTCACCCTGTTAAAAACTTGGCCATTATTCTGGCCAGTTCCCCTCATCAGTTCTTCAACAAGCATTTCCAAGAAACTTCTACTTTTGTTTGCATCCTAGTGTTCATTTATGTTTGCTTCACATGGCACATCTTACTTAGATTACATCCTGTGACAAGATTCAGCATTCCCAGTAAATAAGAATATCTTGTTTACCGACTATCAGCAATGGTTTTGCCCTTTGCTTACATCTATGTCTAGTTGAATCTACCTTGGCAAATGAAATGTCACCTCTTCTGTATTGGTAGAGAGTCTGTGAGAAGCAGAGTTGGTAGAAAAGCTGTTTTTTTAAAAAAGGTGGTAACATGTCTCTGCATTCCAATTACACTTCTTCAGTTTCCAAGATCTTAGAAGAGTGTCCTTCTCCCCTTAACATTTTTCTGCTTTGCATCAGCTATACCTTGCTCTGTACAGTGATGATGTCAGACCATGAATCAATAGTAGGATGTAATCGTTCTTACTAAAAAGCAGCTCTCATCAAACATTCCTGATTCTTGAAAAAAAACCAAACAAAAAAGACCCAAAAAAGCAAGCATGAAAAAATGTGCAGAAGATATGAAAATATGATCTTAGTTTATGTTAATTCCTTTATTCAAATCTAACATCAAGTTTTATCCAAACAAGTTTTGCCTAGCACAGGCAAAAAATGCTTGAGGTAAGAGCAGCAGAAATAAATCTGTCAACTTGTTTTAAATATATAATTTCATAAATCATTAAATAATGTTGAATAAGAACACAGTATTGTCAAAGAACCATAAGCTGTATAATATGATCATGTTTGCTTTGATTTGAGAAAAAATATTAGCTGATTTATTTACTTCTTAAAACTAAAACCGTATATAACTTGATAAATTGTATGTTAATTTCCAGCCTGATACAGAAACTATGTTACTTGTATTAAAGTCGTTAGGATGAGATAATCCTCAAAAAGTTATCAGGAGATCATCCTCAAAGGACTGACAAGTGATTCTGAATAATCTTACAAAAATCCAGCTGTTCATATACTTTACAGAGTACTTTTCTATAAAGTCTTTCTGACTCTGCCGAGATGGACATGATGGGTGGACAGTTTTTCTGTGTTACTTCAAGCCCACTCCATTCAAGCTTTAGAATCTGTGATATTAGGGGGGTTGTGTTTGTGTGGAACCAGCTGATTTGACCTTGACATCTAGATGTAAAGAGAGTAAACAGTGAGTCAGTGTTAGCCAAGGTACCAGAGTTCACATCTGCAGCAATCAGAACTGTCCCCTTTGCAGATCATATTCTGCTCTGCTGTTGCTCCTTGACTTGGCAACATGGTCTTGTTGTGCTGTCTTACAGCATTACATATTCTAAAGAATCACATTTCCTCATTTACCATCTCTTGTGTTCTGCCCGTGAAATTCCTGAATATCTGAGTAAGATCTGCGGGGCTGGCCAGAGTTTATTTTCTTTCCTTTCCAGGAAAAAAAAAAAGGTAAAAAATATGTGACAAAAGTACAAACAAGAGGTTTTCCATTTCCATATAGAAAGAGTTGTTAAATTTTCTGAGACTGGATGAGGAAGAAGAAAAAGGCAGAGAGAACTTTTCTTGAGATGGATTGCTTGGAGCTTTTTTTAGTTTTAGTTTTATCATTAACAGGATACATTACATCTGACAAAATGTCATGTTTGTTTTTTTTTCCGTTTAGGGCTTCTCAGAAATCTTCTTGGCCTGGAGCTATAACTGATGTAGCACTAGGCTCTAAATTATCCCACCATAAACATGTTTTCCATAATAATTACTGAAGTGTTACTGTAACACACATTTGGGTTTTCTCCTCCCAAATATCTTCATTTCTTTATGGACAATGAATATTTGAATTATTCCTCAAAATTTCCTAAAATGACTTAAGATAAAAGTTGATTTCTATGAAAAATTATTACCTGTTTTCTAATTATTCCACAATATTTTTAGGGTATTTTTCTGCCTTTTTTTTTTTTGTATTATGTTATTTTTATTATAGTTTTCATTTGACTTTAGAACCCCGACACTAGCTAGTAGATAAAAGTCAACTTTTGTAGACAGTTATAATAAAAGGAAAGAAAAGAAAAGGGTATTTATTTAATGTGTCTAAAAATATGTAAGGAGATAAACCAATATCTTGGGCATGTGGATTTTTTCTCAGCATGAAGATTTTATGATTCTTGAAACTAAATTATTTGGTGAAAAAAAAGCTGGCTGGAGGGCAAAACCCAGACTATAGAAACTCTCTTCTTTGACTAACTTTTGTGACTGCTCCAAATTGACCACTTTTTTTCCCTGACTAATCTCTAAACAGAGGCCATATCCCTTTCACTTGCAAAATGCTCTCACACAAAATGAATTACCTTCCCACCACCCTGGTTACTTGCCAGGGAGTACTTTATTTTTCCACTAGGAAAAAGAAAATCAGCTTGTATTTTGCTTGCTAGAGTCTTCTGCATTTTAATTCTGAACTCTGAATGAACATCAGAGAGGCCTTATGATGTTTTGCACAAAAGCGCCTGTGTTCATAGTTTTACTCAGGGCACCCAAAATAGCACGCAGTAAGCATGGTCATACTGTGAGTTTTCAAAAGTAAAAGCAGAAGTGACTTATACTGGCAGGAAGCTGTAACTCCTAGAGCTTTCTGAGGATCTGTGAAGTAAAACAGAACTGCTTACTTCTCTGCATCACAGGTTTCATTCAACTTTTGCAATATCCATTTCTTTATACCTAGAAGGCCCTGAAGTTACACAGGTAAGATATCTCTCTATTTTTTCTAAAATTATTATATTCTAAAATCCAACTTAAAACATTTATCTGTGTGCCTCAAGTGCAAAAACCACAAAAGGCAAAGACAAAACCAGAAGCCACTCAGAACCTCTAGAAAGAGAAATCTGCTTTTGTTGTTTCTTGAGTCTGCCTTCTAACATATATCTGTGAAATTCCAACTTTCTAAGTTGGATTTACCAGAGGAAATGCTCACTATGCTTGTTTTGTGTTCAACTTACACATTAAAGTTTTCATGCTGATTATCAATCCATCTTTGCAAGACCCCCAGCTCTGACAGAGTGCTTGCAATTGCTTCAGCTACACTTGTGCAAGTGATTGTCACAAAAGCATGCTCACAATTTCTGAGGGTGACGGCAAGAAGAGTGACAATTCTCTTGTTTTAAAGGAGCATTGGGGAAATACTCCCTGTCTTGATACTCTTCACTCTACTGTAAAAGTAATCATAACTTTTTTTTCATTCATATTTCTGTTTTCATTTCTCTTTACAATCCCCCACCTAGCAACTGCAAAGTCTTTCAGACTGCAGAAAATGTAAGCCTCTACATTTGTCAGATCTCGAGTGTGAAATGGAAATAAATAAGATTTTCAAGGAGCAGTGCAGTACATACACTGGAAAAATATTTGCATTGCATGTTTCTTTTGTAACTGTTCTATTGGGAGGTGTAGCTAAAATTTACTTGCAAAATTCAAACTCTTCAAATAGACAGTAAACAAGAAGCCAGTAGAATATAGCCCATAGGTGTTGGTTTGTTATTAAAATGCTGAGTGTCTGTCAGCTTGTTCATTTCTACAAATTATTTTGCTATGAAACTTGTGGGAATTGCACAGCTTTTGGATTATAACATTATTTTTTAATAGATTGTTATTTAGAATCAGTTGTGGTTGCAAAAGCACTCCAGATAAACTACTTTTATTTTATACCCAGATAAATTTGCACTAAGGTGCAAAAACTGATCTGTGGACTCAATTTTAGGAGTTAGAATGATACATTTCAATGTTCAGCATTTTTCTGTTAGAAGTGTTGAACCTAGCACTTACATAAAATGAATATAGTCTGGAGTTCAGACTCTCTGCATCTTTACAGAATAAAAAATGCCTCAGTGTAAGAGCTAGACAATGAAAATCCATTCTTGGGATTATTTTTACATAATGGAGAGAGGATGAAAGAGGGACTTGCTTACAACATACTCTAAGAAAAGTAGCTTAAAATTGAAGAACAAAGTCACAAATCTACTATGGAAAGCCATGCATTTTTAGAAGCAAAATATAACTACTTTTACCTAGTGTAAGGGAATTTATGAAATTATAATGTACACTTTACATTCAAAACTGCAAAAATGTATAGTACCTCAAAAATGAACTCAATATACTTTCCTGTGTCAGAATGTTTACAATTACCAACATGAAGCACATTTCAGACAATATCAGCACAATTTGATATTGAGAAAAGAAAGCAATATATGCTATGTTGTAAAGGCAGATTTTAATCATGTCTGTGGTTTAAGCTACTTGTTGCTTTTCATCATTACTCTTTGGTTTATTTGCTTTGATACTTTATAACTCTTTGGGGTGAAATTTCCATTGTGTAGTCTTTGCACCACATTCTCTGTAAATATACTTCGAAATTTCTTGTTTAGCTTAACCAGAAAGATCGGTCTAGTTCTTAAATCAGTTGAATTTAAAAGGTAATTGTGCCATAGGTCTAATAATGCAATAGATAATATTTAATTAAAATATTAGATCCTCTTTAGGGGAAAACCATTATTTTCCTTTTACTTCATAAGTCACAGAAAGATTTGATTTCTACCATAGGCAGTAGAAATAGGTTCCACCACAGTCTCACATTTTTCTATGTCAACTATGTTCCAACCCCTTTGATGCTAAAGGGAGAGAGGTGTAATAAAATGTCTTTCTTATCCATCCTTCCAATTTTCTTTACTCAACGAAATACTTGTTTCTGAAAATGAATGAATCAAAGAGCCAGAGACTGTGCATGAGAGGTAGCCTCAGCTATCCTGGTTATCCTGGATGCATTCCAGGCCCTGCTAAGTAGACAAGATACACATCCCTTACAGAGGAAGTTGATGTGGATCAAGACCACACAGGACAGACCTGGGAGCATAATTGTGCTTTGGATACGCACATCAAGGTCTCTTTTCCGCATGTGCATTGCCTGTAGCACAAAAGAAATTGCAGTTGCTGCTGCTAACGAGATGTAACTGTTAACAATGTTTGCAAAAGAACATTTCTCCCAGGCTTTCTATTAGGGACACAAACATAGCGAAGACCTTGCCAATGAAAGGTGGTATTAAATTAGAATCCCTCATTCACAGGCCACTGACCTAAATGTTAAAGCAAACTCCTTTTGAGACAACATAATTAAGGAAAAAAAGGATATTTAATTAGGATGAAAGTAGAAAAAAGAAAGTAAAACCTCAGCAAAAGACTTTGTATCTGCAAATACAGTACTGGAACTAGAAATACGATAATACCTGAAGATTGCTAAGACTATATTAAGGTAGAACTCTAACACGTATATTCTGATGCAATGTTAAATTTGTGGAGGACAAACTCATTTAGCTTTGGCACTATATATGTTTTTTATAGCTGATGAGTGACAGTTGTTGCAACCTTAAATCATTACCTAAACATTAGAGGAAATGTAAGATGTCATTTAACATTTTCCATTTTTTACTTTTTTACATGTAATTATGACACACTGGAAGCCAAAACACATCCTAGTAGAGTAAATTATAAGATATAATAATAAAAGAATTAAGCGTGATTGAACTTTAAGTATTTAATGTGATTAAAACCTTAGCCAGGATAAAATATGTCTGTAAAATTTTTCAGTGTTTTACAGATCTTTTAGACAGTGTTAAATAAAATAGCAAATTAAGGTTCTTGGAGTTGTATTTTGCTTAAAAGTTTTGTGTATAAGACTGAGATTACAAGTATATTAAGCTATAATAGACATTGCTATTATATTAACAAATATTTCAAATGCTCTGCCCTCATTGTCATGCAGTATAAAGAAGGTTTGTGGTTTTTCATTATTAGCATTCGGATGGTGTAGTCAAACTGATGAGTTCTCTTTAACTACAGAGATTACAAAAATTAAAAGGGATTTAAAGAGACAATGCTTGTCAAATGATAAAGACAGCTGTGGTTACACACTCCTTTCCCTGAAGAGAACCTTTTCAGAACGGTGAATAGGATATCTAGAGTATGTGGGGAATATCAACCTCCTGCAATTCCTAAGCTGAGGTGGGATAATGCAATCTGTCAAAACTGATTAGAAAAAAAAGAGGATCAAAAAGATTTGCAAAGAAAGCTGTATTTATTTAACATCTCTTTAACAATTTTAAATTGTTAAATGAGATCTATACATACCAAGCAGAATTTATCAGGAGGTGGAACAAAGATCTGTATCTGATCTTGCTTTGCTAAGAGATTTTGGTTCACTGGATGTGGTCACAAGTGAACAGAGCTCACCTCCTAGGAGTTTTGCCTACTCCATGGCTAAAATCAAACATGGGATCCAAAAACCAAAAATACGTGAATCTTTGTTAAACTTTTAGTCTGTGATTTCTGAATGATTTGAAGCACTCTGAAAATATCAAGAAATCTGCAAACAAACTTCATAAATAAAGAAACAAACTTCAGGAACAAAATCATAACACAGTGACTTGTAAGGATTTATAGAATCCAAAATACTCTCAATATTTTCTGCATCTTTAGAAATTTACTGAAAGTAGTCACACAAGCACACACGCTGTTACACAAACCCATGCTTTGTGTTCCATGTTGGCATTAGCATGTTCATGCAAACTTCTAAGAGGCTCCCTAGTGCCTTGATGCATCACCACATATTTTTGAGAGGATGGAAACAAACAGAAGTAAGGAGCGGTCCTAACTTTGCTTGCCTTTTGACTTATCCATGACATTTGAAGCAATATGAAATGAGATTTTTTTTTCCTCTGGTGTGAATTCTTTCTCTCTTTCATACCTCAGAGGAAGAACACAAAAAGAGATCATTGTCCAAGGGTCCATGAGACATGACAATTTGCTACACTCACGACACCCTTTCCCAGGCACTTCAGCAACCCATGGAGTCTGCAGAAAACTTCAGGGATAGAACAGAGAGGAGGGAGTGTGCCAATAGTGCAAACTATAAGCCCCCCATCTTTGCTAACAAATTCAAAAACAATGCTCATTTCAATTACTGCTCAGTTCAAACAGCTGATTTCTCACTCTGTCTTTCTCAGTGCAATGCAAATAGTTGTTGGAGAAGATTAAGGGCATTGCTGGTGCTCTTTTTATGTATCACTGTGATATATATTGACTGGGCCAGAATTTACCCGTAACAGTAATTCCCAATGGTAGATAAGCTAGAATGATTTATGCTACTTTATATCCCATGAGGTACCCCTGGAAAATAAAAAGATGTTTCCAGACAAATTAAGACGACAACTAGACTTACAGAACGAAAATGTGGTAAGTGTATTGGTTTTCCCCTAACATCAAATTTAACATATAAATTGAATTGGTTTCAAATGCCAGGTCATTAGATAGCTGGCATACATGACTATTTTCATAACAGACTGACCCAGAAAATGTATAAATAGCATTTGAAAATGTCACATAGAGATAAACTGTGATGATTGCTCAGCTTTTCATAAGCACGCTTTCAGGAGTGTGCAAATGTTACAAAATTAGGGCCATTTTCTGGTGCCTTACATGTAATTTTCTTCTACTCAATTCTTTATCCCAGCTATTTTGTTAAGCGATCATATTATGAAAAATTTTTTCCCACTTAAAGATTACAGGTAAACAGAGCCTAAACTCAAAGACTGTCACAGTTTAAGGCCAGTTTGACAGTGTAGAGAATAAATGGGAGTGGTTACACGAACATTTTAATCAGAGCTATATGAAATTTTATGAGTGACACTACTCCTGTGGCCTGTAGCCTGTGGCAGGGTTGGAGATGGTGCACTCCACAAAGAAGTTCAGCAAGATCAACAGAGCAGTCTCCACTGCACGGTGCACAGTTTTGGATGGGTCTCTGATTCCCACCTAGAGTCCTCCCACACGTACACAAAGAGTTTCTCTCCTCACATGCTTTGGGGTCCCTCCCCTATGTACCTCTCTGAGCAACCCTGGCCCCACCAACTACTGATTCCACAGGCAATATCTGAGATTTCCCATTCAACACTCTCAACACTCTGCATCAGCCCATGTCTGTGGCTGTGACTGGGCTTTTCCGAGCTTTTCTCCGCTGCTGGTGGTTTCTGCAGGCAGGAGCAGCTAATACAGAGCAGCACTGCAAACTGCTTGTAATGGGAGCCTGAGGCACCTTCAGATGTCAGCCCAAGACAGGATCCTGAAGCGTCCTCATTGGATGGGCAGAGCTAGTTAGTTACACCACCACCATCTGAAAGACCCAGACACATAACTGCTTGCTCTTAGCAACCCAGCACTAACAACAACAACAAAAATTTCTATTACACCGAGTCCTGAAGGACTAAACCCAAGAATTAATTAAGCTTAAATCCTCCATGATAATTACATTTTTAAAAAGAGTTTTTCTCAGTAGATAATACTGTTTATTTCCCCAAATGAGACAATTCTCTCAGAAGAGAACTCAGAGCAAGAGCTTACTCCCAAATGTAGCGTCTACAAGCATGGGTTTGTTGCATGCATGAAACATTCAAAAAACCCCTGAAATATAAATTTATATTCACATTTTCCATCTATATTATACAAACTGCAAAAGTAAATAATTCAAAGATGTGAATAACTGGTAAGTTGTCATATATAATGGATTTTTGCTTTTCTTTCCATTGGATTTTTTTTGTGTAGTTTGCCTGTTTATTCCTTTTTTTTTTTTTTTCTGATAGATAGCCTCTTCAGATTAATAGTTGATTTCCAAGCAGAGAAATACTACTTGAGTTTGAGCTACTACAATCTGATTCAGCCCATTTTGTTTCAAATGAAAACTAGACAGCACAGCAAAAACTGTTGCATTATAAAAATGATAGACTGTATTCCTCAGTATTACTAATCATAAATGTCAGAGAGAGTAAAAAGCACACTATTTCAGTAGGATATCTGAAGATAAACTCTGTTAGAACAATTTCAGCGGCCTTTCACAGGCAGCAACTTTAGATTTCTAGGAATTCATAATTGTTGCCTGTAGGCATTCTTTCTTTATGTCTGGATATGTTGGAGCAATGTTCACTATACCTAAACCAGGGAAACGAGGTGAACCTACAGGCTGACATAGCAGAACCTATCAGAGAATGAATTAATGTCAGTAAAAGACTGAAATCATATTTACCTGTAATGCATGAAAAATGTGAGAGTTTTAATGTATGTGTGACAAAATCACAGGAAACTATAAAGTGAGGTAATAAAGAAAATTTAGTTTTTCTTTGGTGTTTTCTCACATCCAAAAGAAAGAGTTTTTTTCTTTCTAGATGACATAGTATCTAGGATTTATATATGATAGTATTATACAATAGTACTGTAACATTGTGATCATATTGATCATAAATCTTAGTAATCATATGGAGGAAAAGCATTCTGGCAATCAGCTGTGTTAAGCAGAGATTAAAAATGTGTGAGAAAAAGTTTTCTGAAGTTTTTTGTTTGGGGTTTTATTTTTACTATACTGGAAAAAGGAAGAAATGTCAACTCCTTTGGATAACATTATTCCTCTTGTTCAATCTAGAAACAAATGGTTTAAAAAAAGGGCTTATAATTCAAGGTAGTTTGCACCAAGATGATAAATAGCATATTTTTTAAGAATTTTAAGCATTGTTTTAAACTAATTAATCTATGAAACATCTTTGTTCTGGTCTAATTTCCTTTACTGTAGTCGTCTTTCCGTATCTGAAATGAAAACATTCCTAATAGAGGAACTGTGACCTGTCTGTAGATGTCTTTAAGTAATTTATTAGCTTAGGTTAACTGTCAAGATGCTCTCTGGAGAGAAAGAGGGTGATTTAGGCTCCGTTCACTACTTATCTTTCTTACAATGCTGTAAAACACAGATACCTTTCTCTTTCCATTGATTATTTAGGGAGGCTGCATAGGATATTACACTAGGTCTTTAACTTCCAGGTGCTTAAATTAATAAATGTCATCTCAAGAAAACATGAGAGCCTCAGGCTTTGTATTATTAAAAGCAAAAATGTTATCTATGCCATAAAGAGTAAACATTCACTAGCATGAAAAAAAAATAGATAAACTCTTAGATTATTACCGGGCCTATAATATCTCTAAGTTCACAATAAACACTGTAATATTTCATCTTGTAGTCACTATTTTTCAGTAAAAGAACTGATTCCATATTATGTTCTGTTTTTCTGGTGATAAATTAATTTTATACCCCATTTAGCAGCTGTATTTATCAGACAACTGTTCTAGGAGTAGAAATTATTTACATAAAGAGTACTAATAAAGGTAAAGTAATAAAATAGTAAAAAAATAATGAGGAAAGCTGAAAAGGGGGGGGAGGGGAGCAAAATTAAACATTTTGCACAGTGTAACTTTGGCCAAAGGCTCTGAAATATCTTGTTAAAATGACAGTGGGTACAGAGGAGAAGCACTGGATGTTTTTTACTCAGCAGCAACTGTGAATAAGTTTGATTTAACTGGGGCAGAGAGGCTGCAAATTGATTTCTTGATTCATTTAGGACACAGTCAGGGGCAGCATATAGAAAACCCTGGAGAGAAGAGGACAGCATTATTGTTTCCTTCCTTAATAGGTGTAAAAGGTTGGAACTCTGTCAAGTGGCAGCAAGTTCATCTGTGTAAAAGACACCGCAAGGTATTTGCCCATCAGACACATCGATTGCTTGATGCGAGGCAGAACCATAGGTGACAGCCTCAGCAGCCGCTGGTGGCTTGCTGCCTCCCAGAGCTGGGGGAAGGAGATAAGCGGGGATAACCGGGATGCTGAGCCGGCCCGGCCCTGCTGCCAGCCACACGACCGAGCTCGGGCACGCAGCCCACAGCTGCACTGCTGACAAATCACGCGGGGTTATCGGCCACAGCCTGCTCTGCCTTGCCCAATATTGCTTCATGAAGTTAAGAGTTAGTTAGATTGCTTTGAAATTACTTCATAATTAGTTAAAGCTCAGTTTAAAAAAAAAAAAAAATCAAACTTAAAGTTGTATATTCTCACATCCGTCTCTCAAGAGAGGAAATGAATTTGAAGAAAACAACAAGTATAGAAAAACTAAGATGCTAAACTCTATACTTTTCTCATACAAAACCCACTGCTTTTATTTTTCAACACTAAGATATTTATAAACAGTGGTCATAAAATACCATGGAAACAATTTCTTATATTTAAAAAAAAAAAATCATTCAAGTATCTGGCACTGAAGACACAAAGACTTAAAGATTTTTAGAGGGCATACCCCAACAGTAATTTATTTAGGTCTTCAGGACCTTCAGTACCTCATTAGGTAGCTAGCTAGCTATAGACATTTAGTAATAGTTTACCACTATTTACCATTAAAAAAAATTACATATATATATATATAAAAGTATCTGATAGTATGTTCATTAAATCACATATGAGCTCCTTAGTTTGCAAACATAAGTTGGTTTTGGTCATTTAAAGGCCACCACCTGGCTGTACGGAAATAGTCCACCAGTGATGCTTAATGATATGTTAGAAAACCATCCTTTTTGGTGTTGGAAGCTATTTTATACTTTGAACTTCTGGCCTACTTCTAAAAGTGCAGTAACTGTATATATATTTAGTTCATATTTTGTTTTCCAATAATTGTAATGCACTCTCTCCTATTTCTACATCTGTGATAAAGAAAACAGGTTACAATTACAGCAGGCGAATTTTTTGTCAAGGTTTGAGATTAGTTTGCCATTTTCTGACAGCATTAAGCAAAACCTAGAGAGTTTCATTTACTCCATTGAACTCAACCTAGTCAAAGACCTCTTTCTACAAAGAAAGTCAGGAGGAACTTGTTTATCAGATGGATACAGGAACTATGCTCCAAATATTTTCTGCTTTGCATAGTATTGTGCCAATCTTTGTGATATTTGTATAACAGTTAGGAAATGGTGCTAAAATAGTATAAAATTATATTATCTTGAAATAATAATTTTCTTTCAGTTTTGCTTCCTAAGCGGAAATAAATCCCATAGTTTCAGTGATCTTGTATTTGCATTCTAAAGAGGAATGAGCATTTGGATTTATATGTAGTGAGGTTGGAAGTAGTTCTTAGATGTTGTATTAAGATGCTCAACAAATTCAACACTATACAAGAAAAAGCCCTGTGACGAGAGATTAACCTTAGCCTTCAGAAGAAACCATTTTTATGAAGGAGTTGAAACCTCAAACATGGTGTAAGCATCCCAGTCACTCTCCTACTTTATCAGGCATTTTCTTCCTTCAAACTTTCTTCTCTATTGTACCAGTAATAAATAACCTGGCAAAAAAAAAAAAATCAAATAGCTTTTTAATTTATTTTTTTTTATAGTGTGTTCAACTCACAACATACAATTTCTCCTTTCAAAGAACAAGAGGGGCTGACCAGAGGCAGCAAAAGTGTCTGGTGTAAGAGGGGAGGGAAAAGGCAAACTACTGAAAAAAGCTGTTAAACTATAAGGTATAAACTGTAAACTATCCTTTAAGAGGATTGCGGAAGAGCAAGGTAATCCTCTGAGGGGATAAAAAGGGGACTCTTAAACTTCATTTACCATTACGCACAACCCCCCCCCGAATTTTCAATATAGAACAACATTCTAGTGAGAGGCAGTGGAAGTGCTCTTCAAGGTGAAGTGCTTTCATTACAGATGAATTATGTGCCCTGTATATTGAATCAGTTGCTGTTTCCACAAAGATTATAAATCCAAATAGACTGAACTGCAAGAATCCTGATAATAGATCATATATTACTTTAAGGCTGTCTTTTCACAAAGCCTACTTGGTCTCTATTCTATCCTAGCTACAAGTGGTTCAGCATCCAGTTTGATGACAATATTTGAAAAAAAATCAAGTGGTTTGATCCGCAGCTAAAAATGCCCACCCACTTTTCGTGTTTATATGAACTAACTGGATTTGCATGAGATAATTTTTTTTCCCTTCTCATTCTCTTTCACAGAGAAAGTTATTCCATTAAATATCAGAGAATTTGATTAACTTGGAAATTTTCAACTTTGAAATAGCTCAGAGTTCAAACATTTTCTCAAGGTAAAATTTTTTTTCAAGTATATTTCAATTTTAGGCTGTAGTACTTCCATATTTGCTTATTTTAAATATTGCTGTTTGTATTCTGTAAAATTCATTTTTTATCAAGTGAAGGAAATGTCAAGACATCCCAAAAGACAAATTCAGATGATCTAAAATCCTTTATCTATTCCCCGTTCTAGCTGGCATGTTACCTCTTTTCTCTCGGAGGTTGTGTGTGAATGCTTCATACATTTGTTTCTTTTAGTTTTACCTAATCCTTCTTGACACTGTTTCAGCAATAAGTAGAATTAACACACTAAATTTATTCATGACTCTACAGAGTAGAGCTCATTTTAATGTTCTACTAAGAAAACTTGAGACCCTTGTATTTATTTGTTTGGAAAATGACACTTTCTATCCAGTGGGGATTTTTTGTTTTGTTTCCACATTGCTGTGCTAGCTCTCTTAGCATGGATAATGGCCCTGGCCCCTTCCCAAAGAAGGGGATTTCTGTGCTGTGTTAAAGATTCCATAGCACCATGCCAATACTCTGTCCCTGTTTCTGCTCCTTTGACACTGCACAGCGAAGGTGAAACAGTACAATAACATAATCAGCATTAGCGATGTATATTTTGAGTCATATTTCAGTTAGGGACAAGGAGGTCACAAAAGTAATTTGAAGGAAAATGAGAGTGAAAATGTACAGAATTTACTTTCCTGGCTGACAGGCATTGGCAATAACAATAAGAACTCAGCACTAAAATATTTTTATTGCTCTTTTGTTTACATGTTTCTCTGTAGCAAAACCATGAGACCAGGGAGTAATCCTAGTTTATCTCTACTTGAATTTTCAGCCAGTTGTCTAAATACTTTAACCTGATTTTTGTTTAAACAAAGCACCAGTGAAATTATGATACACTACTAAATGAAGTTTAAACCCAAGTTAAGTAAGCACATATCTCTATTTTGCAAATACCCTGCATAGGAAAGTACAATTCCATTCACTACATTGGCATACGATGTCCTTTGTGAAAGCAGTGAAATATATTTCTGTGATTTAGACAGTAGGTTTCATAGTGGCCTTGTAATTCTGAGTGTCCAGGGGACAGGTATTTTCGTTAAAATTAATGCTTGCGGTGGAAGGCTAACCAGGCAGTAGAACACACAATACAAAGTTCATATGCTCCGTAACAGCCTTTGAGAGAAAAAACCACCAAAACCACATAATCAAAACCAAACATATATATATATATATGAAGTTCAGAATTACAAGACATCTTCTAATAAAAAAAATGTTTTCCATAAGAAACCTCTAAAAATTCAGAATGTGCTGAATAGCAGTGGAGATTGGAGAAGGCAGAGGAGAGGAAACCTATCATTAATTAAGACAACAGCTTATGTTATCTAACAACCCATGAGAACTGCCTGGACAAAGCAAAACTTACCTGAAATCACAAGAAACCCTAACCCTTCTGTTATCATATGGAACCACAACAAAATTTATGATAGTGGCATATTTAACTGCTCCCTGTTTTCTTTCACTACAGTTAACAATCTTCTTTTTATTTGTCTGAATAGTTTTTCATGTCCTGTTGTCTCTCATGCCATTTATCTACTATTTGCAAGTCCTGGGCAAGAAACTATAAAAGGACCCAAACCACCTGGAACGATACGAGATAGTTAGAATGACACAAAATGTAAATATAGGGATAAAGTCTGATAGCATGATGAACTCCCATCGAGGGAGAAATATAGATGTCAGTCTGCTCTTTGAATTAAATGTGCAGAGGAAACTTTCATGCTCAATATCCTATTGAAAGCTGGCATATGAATTAAAATGCAAGAAAAGAATGAAATAAAGCAACATAAAATACAATAAAGCTGTAGTGGCAATTCCTACATGAGCTGCTCTTTTTGCACTTGCAGGATTAAAATAAATATCTGATGTACTTGGGAATCCCATGAAAAAGACCTACAGAATTCATTAATCAAGGAAATTAAATTACATAGAATTTGTTTTCTAAGACATTTGAAGTTATTGGTAGATTTGATGATTAAAATGTCCCTATACATTTACCAGTGCAATGTTCACAAAGAATGTTTATTATATCTGTATTTGCCAATGCTATTTAGGGAAGTTGCAATGCAGCAGGCCTGGTTTATGATTTCAATCTGCCCAGTTGCTAAATGTGGCATAAAGCAGAAGGTGTGGGGAAGGAGGGCAAAATTAAACAGACAGAAAAAGAAAACTGTTATTGTTCTCAGAGCTAGTGGGTGATCTCAAATCAATTCTAAGTAAAAGATTTTCAGTTTGTGATCAAGAACCTGAGAAGCAGGGGATTGTCTGAACTAAGCAAATATATAATTATCTTTTATTACTTTTGTCACATCCATCTTGACACCACTCAGCATAACTGATTGTACCACACCATTAATCCAAAAGTTTGTATTACCCCTCAGTAAACCACGCTGCCTATAACAAAATGATGTGATTCGTAACACATTTTTAAACAGACTTCAGTTTTGCTATTCCACATCTTGTTACCTCAGTGCTGCTACTGTAAATTGTATCTGGGACTGGAAACAGCAACTCCAGTCTCATTGTTTTCACTAGACTGTAAAATTCTGAATGTGTCATCCTCTCTTTCTGCTAAATCCACATGGCCTTTATGGACCTTAACAGCTCAGTTTGAGGATGTTTTTCAAAATAAATTCTTAATAAGTTAATAACATAACTCATGGCCTCTCTTAACATGGAAAGAACCACTTTTACCATACCTTGGTTTCCTGTTCCTTTTCATTCCTCTTGACTTTTCAATTGGCTTGCTATCCAACATACTAGTACTTTTGAAACAGCATGGGGCAATCAAAACCCATTTTCCACTAACTCAAGAACTGATACTTATTTATTAAATATATATAATCCATTGACTTTATAGATCTAAATTATTTAAGACCATTACTGTCTGCAGGATATGAGCTCTGGCTTATATAGACTAGGGAATTAGGTCTTTGTCTATTGAGTTACTATGGCAACTTCATGGACTTCCCAGTTTCAGTTGGCTTGCAATGAATTAAGGTCAGAAACTCGGACAGACTCCTGAAAGAAGGGGAATTATGTGGATGAAACTAGCTTTAAAGAAGTGAGCTATCCATAGAAACCTATTACAGTAATTTCTTTAGTAAGAACTTATTTTGGGGGCAAATTGAAACATTCTGATTTAGTGAACCATAGTATCTCTGAAAGCTCATACATATTCATATGTTTATATACATTGAAGTTATCCAATAGGCTCCCCAGGATACAAATAGTGCTCTCCAGCCTTTCCAGATGAAGGAAAGGAAATGTCTACAAATGACTACAAAGGAGGAATGTTGGTGGCCAGGTCCAGGGCCAAGAAGTGGTTTGAAAAGTATCCACTTAATGAACTCTGAAGCTCTATTTCTTCAATACAAATGTCCATGTGCCACTGTGAAGGGATTGACTTTGATTGAAGTATCCAAAGTCTTTCACATCACTTTTACAAAGTGTATATGTGTGTCCATGAAGAGGCCTCCTATCTCCTACCTTGAGATTTTATTAAAGAATTACTTCTAAAGGAAATTCCCTCGTGTGTCTCACAAACTTAGTAATTAAAGCAGTGAGGAATGGGAGGTATAGTCCATGCTTTTTCTTCCTGCCCTTCTCCATGAGTTGCTGTTTGAATTTATAGAGACACATAAAAGTTCTACAAATTGGTAATTGTCATGACAGAAATAGTCCTGATCATAATTTGCCAACTAAACATCATAAGTCTTTAATTTCTTTTGGCAACTTTCCAGGGTCAAACACTGGTTATTATATAGTGGCTTTTATTTGCAAAAATCAATACAGATAATGGTATGAAATTAGTTGTATAAAGTCAATTTTATCCATAATATATTTTAAAATTTCATTTAGTTTGGTGTTGGTGGGTTTCAGTTTTTTATTATTTGGTTGTTTTTGGTTTTTTTTAAGTTTGCATTGTTACTTTGTTTCTTTATTCAGAACTTTTTTCAGGAAATTAATATTTCACCTTTACACATTCTTATTTACAATAAAAACACAAATCCTATAGCTGTTAGCTCCTTAAACATACATAATCTGTGGATAAGTTGGCTACTTTTAACTCAGTTCAACTCCCAAGCCTTCTGCATCCTGCTGTCAACACAGTTCTTCAAGGATCTTTGAAATCTTCTCAGATTACTTCTGCCTTCCACAAACTCTGCTCCTTTCTTGACTGCAAAACTTGTTTTGGTAGTATGCAGTGGGTTACTTCATTATCAAGGTCTGATAATAATTTCTATAGTTTTCTTAGTCCTTTCTCTTACTTTCTTTGTTCTGGAGAAACTACTTTGACCATGCACTGCACCACACTACTGTCACAGCACCAGAACCAACCTTTGTTGTTTTTAATATTCTTTTGAAACAACTGGAAGTACTTCATACTTAACAGTGTGCTCTGCTGATTTCTACCAGACATGGGTGTCTTGCACTGAATTTCTGCAACTCATACATATTTAAGATGAAAGGACATGAAACCATCCCATAAGTAATATTTCTGAATAACTTCCGTTGAGCTATACTGGATATATCTATAGATTTTAGCTAAGTCTGTTTTTTAAAGCTGAGGAGAAAACTGAAACGTGCAAAGGATCCATATGCTCTTTTCCAAAGCTGTTCTCAACAGAAGCGTGCACCGAGCAGGAGGCAAGTTATCCTCTGAATGCCTCCTGTGGACAGAAAAGCCCCTGGCTCAGCACACTTGCTGCCCCTTTCACGCGTCTGACTCCATGTATGTCTCCTTTCTTTCCTAATAACTGCTTGAAAATGAAGTCTTGCATTTTAAACATCAGACTTTTCCAGTACCTCACTTCTTGTCACTTACCACTCACCATGATTCCTACCCTATTGAAGTCATCCCAGACAGGATTTACTTTTTGTGTGAACTCCTCCTGCTTCTGCCTGTCTCCTACACTTGCTTTTTGGCTTAAGAAGCTTCTTCGATGGAAAGAAAAAGTAGGTGATGAATTGTAAAAATATTGAGTCTGATTGTGCATTTTAATACCCTTATAATACATTAAGTACTGATGATACCTGCTCAGTTGGAGATACCAAAGCTAAGGCTACAAAGTACATAAGAGCTCTTGAAATTGGCAAAATTGCCCTCTGAATGACACACAGGGACTTTGGCTCAACAATATAATAGAGCACAATTTATTTTTTACAATAGGCTCCTATGAAGTAAAATATCAAAAGAAATCTGCACAGAGAGGTCTGTTAGAGAGATAACTGAGCAGAGAAGCCACAGAGGCTCACACAGGTAACAAGGGGAGAATGACACACAAAGATTATAGAGAAGGAAAAAAGATGCAATAAATTGTTATTGCAGATGACCTACAGCAGTGGGGACAGAACAGACAGGTGAATAGGTAACTCATTAAACTTAGGTGAAAAAAGGAAAAGTTTTTAAATGGAGAAGGGGGAAAAAAAGTGGGGTGGAACATTCAGTGCCTCAGCTTCTCAGTGAGAAAGGGGGCTTCCATGTAGTCTAGAAAGAGGAAGACTAATGTTGTAGTAAGCTGAAAACTGGTTGGAAAAGGAAAGATTTTAATGAAAAGTTTAAAAAATCAAAACAAAAATTATGGAGATGTATTTTTCTGGCTTCAAAGAGATCTGGGTGTCTGGCTTTCTTCTATCAAGAGCATTAGCCCAGAACATAAGTAATCTTGACAACTAACAATAACAGTTAAGTGAATTAACATCATCTGAATTTTGGAGATTACTCTGAAGTCTTTAGCCATATTGAATTTTTAATCCAGTTTTCCGCAGCTCTCACACTTTTTTATTTTTCTTTTCCCCTCTAAAACAATGGAAAACTTGAAGAATGACCAGAATGTAAGGACCTGTGATAAAAGTGTGTTGAAAAAGCAGCATGCATTATGGTAGTGGCTTGGCCTGCAGCTGGAGATGCTGTGGAGGATGGGCCAGACACACAAGTGACTGAGGAGCCAGTGGGGCCAGGGAGCCCAGGTGTTGTATTAAGTAAAGGCTCCAAGGTCCAGGATCTCCCCCTGGATTGTGGTAAGGAGGAAGGTCTCTCCCACCCAGGCGTTGGAGTGGTATGCTCCCCCATTCAGTTGGTTTATCCTTGTCAATCTATGTTCCATATATGGTTATGTTCTGGAAAGTTCTCCCTCACTCAATGCCCCATTGGCTTTGTTCCCCTGCTCCTCCCCTCGCCTACCCCTATTGGTTTGTGTACTGCTACCCCCCCTTTTCTTCTTCCCCTGACCCTAATGTGATTGGCCCTCAGTGTTCTCTCCGTCCCTGTTTGCTTTGGTATATAATCCTGTGTCACCCTGTGCTTTTGGCTCTCCTTCCCTGACCCTCCAAGAATAAACACCTTCTATGGAATATCATAAGGAGAGTCCACCTCCGACTCTTTATCCCTGTCTTAAGGCATCGACTGTGCAACTGCCTGTGCAACCATCTGAGCTGGTGGGATTAGTGGGTGTATGTGTGGTGGCTTCACGGCCCCCCCTTGGAGTTACCGGCCGCAGGTGGTAGCCTGCACCCAGGATAGCAAGGCTCAGGGAGCCTTGGAACCTGTGAGTTACTCCAGGGAAGGCATGGCACTGTACCTTTCCTACCGGCTACTGCACACAGCACCGAGGTACTGCCGGGCAAGCGTGAGGCTTCTGGGAAGGTTGGGACCACTGGCCATCTAGCCAAGTGAGGCCATGCTGCTACAATGCATGGGTATTCAAGGCACCAAATAATAGGAATTTTTCAAAGGCTATTTCGTGCATAGATATGGTACCTTACAGAAGTCATCCAACAACACAATGCAACCTGAACAATAACTTTTCGAAAGGCAAGTTTCAACACAGATTCTAGTGGTGTTCATGACTTTCTTATTAATGTATTTTTAGTCAAAGGGAATTAGTAATTAATAAGAGTGCCCAAAGATAACTTCATTTGATTCATGGTAAGGACTACATTGAATGATAATGGAAGTATAAACAGTATTTCCCCCCCCCCCTTTTATAGGAAGTGATATGTTGCAAGTGATATGTACCAAGTAGCAAGATAATAAGGGAAATTATATGCATAACTCAATTAATGGACAAAAATTATGCTCTGAGATATCATAAGGCAACTTGACTATGAAGAGGGAAGTCCCAGATACTGTGCAACTTAGATTTTGTATTATTTTTTTTAACTTGACATTATTCTTTGATGTTATGTTAGAATACAGGAATTTCAGAGGGGTCTAAAGTCACACATATCCTTTAAAAATAACTTTTAAGTCAAGAAGTTTTGAAGAATGCAATATGAATAGCTAGAAAATGCATTCTATTTTCAGAACTTTCTTTATTTATGACTCTCGTAAAATGTGATTTCATTAAAAAAACCCAACAGAATTTGCAAATCTGATGGGCTTTGTTGGACTCTATCCAGAAAATTTTATTCCCTACCTTGAAACAGAACAGAAAAAAAAGAAATTATATTTGAAAATTTTTGACATGAAATTGATTATACAACACCTGTTCTGTTGCCTGGATGACCTAATGCTCTGTTCCTATGCTGTTCTGAACACCTCTGTGCCTGAAAAGTGCTTACAAAGTTTATTTGAATCAAATAAGGACCTTATTGGATTAATACAGATTTGAAATATGAGAGGTTAAAAAACTATATCAGCCTTTAACGTAATTCATAGAATGAGTCAAGAAAAGATACATTCCTGGTAGTAAAGCAGAACAGTGAAATATTAAAATCAGGAGTAAGGGAGAGACTAACCTCTAATCACTGAGACCTAAACAGAACTGAAACTGAGGTTATTCCATTGCAGGAGATAATGGAACATTCATCAACTGAGAACTAGATTAAGAGGACAAAAGAGCAAGAAACAATATTATATTTTTAGAATGTTCATCTATTAAGTATTTTCCATCTCTATTTCTCACTCTTCTGAAAAATACAAACACTCTTCAATGCGTTGTCTCTTTCAAAAACCAGGCAAATTCTACCCATTCCTATCTGATACAAATGCAGACTCTCTGAGGCAGGTGCATTCTTTCAGCACTTTTCCAACTGACTTCCACTGAATTTAGGTTATGCCTTTAAAGTGATTAACTGGTTTATGTATCAGAGCAGATTTTCTACTTTATAATGAAAACTGTTCATACTGTTCAAAGTAGTTGTTTCCTGCTTTATTTGTCTTAATGTGTTTTATTAATAAACAGGGAACAAAGTGAGTCAATGAAAATTTTTTCAAAGAATTTTTTTTGTCTCTGTACTTTTTATTTTTTTTCATGTGAAGATATGGTTTCTTTAACTGCTTGTAAGACACTACTTTCTTGACTATTTATTTACTCTAAAAATGTGTCCGTGTAAGTTTCCTCAAATAAAAGCATTACGGTCTGATTTCATTCTGGTTTCCCATTGACATAGACTGGATGGTTTCATTTAAGAGTGTTTCTGATTTACCTAAACTTATGTGGGAAATTAAAGCCAAACCCAAAAGTTTTAACAGAAGTCAAATTCTAGAAAAGAGCATCATCTTAAATTAAATATCAAAGCTGCTTTTTATCTCATATTTGGAAGACTTAAATCCCCTCCAAAACCATGAAAAAGGTGAGTTCACTGCACTATTATTTTTAATGTATGCAAAGAATAATTACGAATTAAAGCGATAAAAGGAACCTAAATCCTAAAGAGAGTTTTGGAACATTTCATGAAGTGCCATCCTGAAAATCATTTGGCAAACAGATTCAAGTGTGAATCACAGAATGTGGTCCTTTACATCATTATGCTGACAAGTGGTTCTTCAGTACTGAGTGGTATCCTGCAGAGCCAAAAATGTTCCAGTAGGATTTGCCCAGTGAATCAAACATCTTGTAATTGGATTTGCTACTTGCCTACAATAAAAAGCAAATGCCAGAAGGCAAGAATTTCTGTTTTTACTGTGGACATGTGTTAGTCTTTTTAATCAGCAAAATATTTATGTTAAAATACATGGGTTTAATTGTAATTTTCTATAGTGCAAACTATCTTAAAAATAAATAATAGTCCCAGTTAAGGAAAGCTACAATTAAAATTAAATGCTTGCTTATTTTTAGTGTAGCTAGTGCAGTGTACCACAACTACTGGCATAACTGAATCTTTTAACATCTCAGCATCTGTTTACCAAATTGATTTTTACATCAGAATAAAATTGCTGAAGCTATTGAATGAATGCAGAGAATGAACATAATTTTTCATAAAGTTAAGTTCTAAGGTAAGCATTTCAATTTTTCTTTAGCTGGGAAGCATCTGGGCCAAAGTAGCATATAGCTGTATGGCAGAAAGTCTGTGAAAAATAACAAAATATAATCATTAATTTATCAGTGTTTAGAAAAGAGACACAGATATTCCTCCTACTTCATTTTTCTTTCCCCCAAGAAAGTGATGTAAGAATATCTGTGTCTCTTGTCTCTGAAATTATTCCCCAAATAACTTCATACTACAGTTAATAACACAGAAGAGAAGATACCACATCAACCAGGGAGCAATCCTAAAGGTTTAATTGTCACAGGGAAAATCCACTGCATCTGCCTATGTGTCAGTGTGAAGAAGGTGATACCTTCTGAGAAGTGTGAAGTGGTGATACCTGCTGGTCCCTTTAGGGGATGTCAGTACACTCCAAAAGAAACACTTAATTACTTTTTACGTTCTGATGATGCAGATTTAATTTTAATTTTATCTGAAACAACAGTAACACAAGCACTCACAGAGAAAGTTTACAGAAACATTGGCTTGCCTTTGGCTCAATCCCTGTGCAGTGTTTACCTTAACCAGCACTTCCAAAAATCACCTCTATAGAGCAAAAGCTGCATGGCAGAGTCCTGCCCAACAGGAGTTTATCCTTACACACACACACACAATTTTGTTGATGGGAATGGTGTGGGTGAATTAATTTGTACCCAGAGACTTTTTAGATGGGTTGGGTCTTTTTTTTTCAGGTTCTTTCTAAAGGAGCTCAAAGAAATTGCAATGACAAGACTTGGATCTTCTTCTGCCTCAGGCAGGACTGAAATGTTTGAGGCTGCACTTTCAGCTCTCTGTTATATGATTGATAACAGGGAGTGAAATAAAGATTTCATGTTTCCATAATCGTGAGAATCATTGTTCACAGAATCACAGCAGTGAGTGGCAGGAATCCTCTTAAGTCAAACATAAGAGTGCTGAACCACAGACAGAAATATTGGGCTGGTTGGTCCCAGCTACATACATCTTCAGCAAACTTACAGATCTGCAATCAGTTTCTCAGTTCTAAAAATACTGGTGGAACCGGGTTGAAAAAGGCAAGAGACTGGTGACCTCATCTTGTATGCTCATGCCATCAGGAAATAGGCATTGTGCAGCCAGTTTTATATGCCAAAGTTCAAATGGAATGAAATACCACCAACAGTCACTGACTTCAATTCATTAAAGGGCTGTTTCTCGATGTTGGTTTACTCATGTCTATCGGTGATTAATATAAGGAATTTTCCACTAATGAAATGAGAAGTACCAATGATACTGTGGAATGTGGTTGAGACAGTATGTCACCACATCCTCTATACTGTCTCTTTGACTTGTGGGCTGAACAGGGAACAGAACATCTCTGCCTCTTGTTTCTTTTGTCACTGCAGGAAATCCCATCCTTGGACCTCTTTTCCCTCATTTTTAAGAGATGTCCTACCTTTCCCTAGAGTTGCCATAGGTTTTTAAGGGAAGACAAGGATTTCAAGAAATCAATATCACAATTTGATACTGCAAAAGATGTTTTGAATCTCCAGTATGGACAGACATCTAGCTACTGCTTGTCATGTTTTGAAGTCTCAGGGTTTTGTCCAAAATGGCATCTGGGCTTTTTGTACAGTGCAACAGATATTGTAGTAAAATATGGGGGTCAGATAATATGTGTTAATATACGACATTAATATAGATAAAACAATAAGAATGACGTGATGTCTTGTCGGTCTGCTCTACACTGATTAAAAGCCACAGCCTTAAAGGCACTAATCAACAAAAAAATTCATTTCTCTGAGTCATTCTGTGCATGTATAACTGACAGATAATTACACTGGTAATTCGATATAATAGTTTGAAGGCCTTCCCTAATGGCACAATGGTATATTTGCAAAATGAAGAAAATAATGTGCCAGTTAGAATGAAGTGAAATTTGTGCACATTCATAATATCTAAGTAATTGCTCTCCATGTAAGTGAAGTTCTGGGTGACTGGTGGAGACACGTGCACCCATACTGTCTTAATATGCACTACTAGTCACCGTAATTTGGTCAAATGTCACATCAAGATGTGCATTAAAGAAAACACCTCTCGAGGTTAAGTAGTAGCTTTTAAAGTAGCTAGTTGTGCAGCAGACTAGAAAGACAATTGTTGATATACCTCTAATTAACTGACTGAAGAGATTATTACATTTAGATGTTAATTCTGATAACAGAATTCAGAATACTTGTTTGATGTAGCAGTCCAAATTTATTTTAAAAAGAAAAATGTGTGAAAGACCAGAAAGTCAAAATAAACTAAATTAAAATATTTAGATTCAATAAAAATGATAGCTAAAGTTAAACAGTATTAAACACTAGGCTAGCCATAAAGAAAACAGTTCAGGCAGATAAACATAAGGTGAGAGGCTCATGGAAAAGGAGCCCTGAGCTACAGCGTGACTGGTGTCAATTTTATCCATTCACAAAACTCAGTTAATCAATCAGTCATTCATACAGTGTGTTTGTATGGTAAACAGCAAGTGTGGTTGCATTCAGTAAAAATGAAGTTTAAATAGCAAATTAAATTCTTATAAGTTTTAGTCGTTTTTCCTCACTGCTGCTTTTTTTATCAACTTAGTTAAATGTTATTGTCACAATAGTGACTTCCAGCATAATTGGAGTTAGATATGCCATATTTAGTCCTTAGGATATTAGTATGCCTTTTTGTAGTGTCTCCAAACAAAACACTCAAAATACATGAAGAATGGAAAACTTACTTAAAAAAAAAAAAAATTCTAGGTACTGATTGCAAAAGACCAAATCACAGATAAAATCAATGAAAAAGATAATGCAGAGCTTTAACACACCAAACTTGTAAAAATTATTATCCTACTCTATCTGAAATTCAGCAATGGTAAGAAACAGCAAAAATAGAATTAAACCCACTACTTTGCACACTCCAGAAGATTTTATCATTGTTCTACACAGATTATAAACTCAACACCAAACAAACAAGCAAAACCACAAAACATATTCATTAATTAAAATAATTGATACATACATTATTATATATTATTAATTCATTCAGAATTCCAGAAGTAATATAGTCTAGTTGTCTACCATATTGTGCAAAACCTAAACCAGTCAATGAAAATCAGTTCATGAATAGTGTTGTCTGGAAAGAAAATAGAGCAGCAGCACTATAATACACTAGGATCCTCAGTAACCAGCCACATAAAATGCAACCAGTACAAATAGCCAGTAGACATAGTACAAATGAACAAGTCTGTAGTGCAGAAATATAAAGGTTTCTATTCATTTAAGCTTTTTATAACATGGTAATCTGTAGGGGTTAGTTACACATACCCTTTCTTCTTTATCCTATTAAGTGAAAATTAAAGGTAATAACATAGAAGGGAGACAAATTTCACTACAATCATAATAACACCGATGCATAAAACAGAACATGCAACTGAAACAACATCATGTTAAGGCTGTTCTTGAGATAAGAAATGTTTCAGGAGCTGCATATTAATGAATCAGATTGGCTTACATGAATTTTTCTGCTTGTTGTTTGCTTGATGTTATTAAATCAAGCAAAGACAATGCCAAATTCCACAAAAGGAATGCCTTTCAGTATAGCTTTTGTTTTTTCTGCTGAGTACTTTCAAGGACAGAGAGATTTGTTTTTCTCAGGAGTCACTGTTTCAAAATCAGGTTGTAAATAGGAGCCAGCACGTACAGGAGATGGTCCTAATGGTCTCTAGTTTAGGAGTACCTACCACATCGCTTGTTACCAGATTTCAGTGTTTTGCTACCTCCTAAATAAAAGGCTTTACTTATATCAAATTATGGGACTTTCGTTACAAAATTAAGCTGGTTTTGTCTTATTCTTCAACTGACAGAACTAGAACAGAATTTTCCATCACCTGCACAGTAACCTGCTGTTTGGAGGTTTTTTTAATGCTTTAGAAAGCTGTTGTTTGTCTCCACCTTTAGTCTTTTAGTTTCTCCACCAAGAAATATATAACTTCGTTGTATCCCAGAAGCAGTATTTTTCAGACCTCTCCTTCTTTCTATCGTTTTTCTTGCAATGCTAGGCAGTAACAGGTATTATTTTGTAATGTAATTACACAGTCATAATAAAAAAAAAAAAAAATTAAAACAAAGGGGACTCAGAACCGAGTGAGACTACCACCACACCTAAAAATGACATCCAGTTTCAGATGGAGACAGGATGTCACTTGGTAAAGATTCCAGGACAAACCTAACATAGGACTTACCAACTTTGTTCCAAAAAGGTAAATCTGTTTCTAGTCTACAGGAAACTCATGGTTTTCATTGGATATAAAAGGAAGATACTGCTCTAAAAGCTTTAAAAGCTGTAGCCCACTTATTACAACTGCAATTGATATTCTCATTACTCTGTTTTAAGTATCAGTCTTTATAATTGCAATCCACTGCATGTGAGAGAGATTGGAGATGTACTTCCCAAAGGACAGGAGCAGAACAATGGTTCCCATTTCTTTCTTCCCCTTGGGAAATTTTTAGTGACAGATCATTTGCTCATCTCTGAAAATATATTTGTCTTTTTTTTTTTTCAATGAGAGACTACTCTATTAAAAATTTATCTATTTGTGCATATTACTACAGCACCCAAAAGCTCAGTGCTTTTACTAATCCTCCCTTCTGCTGCATTTTATAATTATAACACAAAGTACAAGGTCATTTCATTTATGAAGAACATACCAAATGAGTGTAAAACAAGAGACAACTGATGGATAGGGAAAGACAGGGATGTACAAGGGAATAATGAAACAATAGTAGTCACAGTGATAGGCAGCAGTCTCAGCACAGAATCACCTTAAACACTGTGAGCCCTTTTTTATTTCTTTTTCTTTAAAGTAGGCAACACTAAAATTTAGATTTTTTAAGAAAAGACTGGAAAAAGATGAGGGAATAAGAAATTAGTTTCTGGATATTTTATGAGAATCACTTCTGAGACTGAGCTACAATCAGTGGAACAGAAAGAAGATGATTGTTTCACCAGGGAACAATTGGATTCATAAAAAATGGCAACATGTGCTGGTCAGAGGCTGGAGGCAGTGTCTCAATGCCAAAAGAGTAGGAAGATGTTGGAAGCAAATAGGCTTTGAAAGGTCCTGAAAGTAAAGTCAAATTGAGAATGTTTGATATAGGAGTGAAAAACAGATACATATCGCTCTCAATTCCATTAAATAGTTTTATGTTCTTTACATAAATTTGCCTACCATCTGTATTTTCAAGTTAAAGTCTTTTTATACACTAACAGTGTGTGCAACATATCAGAATCTAAAAATGTTTATTCATCCCCAGTTTGTCCGAGACTTGATGCTTGAACCCATGTAACACACAGTATTAACATAAATTAGTAAAAAGGAGAATGCCAAAATATTAATTGTACTATTTATGCTGTCCATATTTAACTGCTGAGCACATTGTGAGAAGGTGGCCAACAGCAGACCAGTATAGCCATATTCTGTACTCTCACTATGTTGTTGTGTATACACCGTGTCTTCAGACAAGTTTGATAATGACTGACTGTTTGGCATTCTCTCTGCATGAAACACTGCCCCAGAAAACTGAGACATTTTGTTGAATAAGGTGAACAAAGCCAGAACGAGCATCCAAAACAATAACAAAAGCCTATCCAGAAATATTTGCTATGGCCCAGACGGAACACCTGTCTCCGCATATAAACACTGACTGAAATCCATTATTTTATGATTCCTCAGAAAGGTCTCTTTGACTGTTCAGATTTCCTTGTTTGAGTTGTCTGTCCTTTGGTATGCACTGCAATAAAATGAATGTTCATTTTCAAGGTTACTTTCTGTGCAGATTACTGCTTAGCGTTAAGTACACCCGTTGCATAGAGACTCTCCAAGGTCTTTAGGCCTTTTAAACCTCACTCAAGCCTTGTTTCAGAGCCAAGTCGATCTTTGTTGACCTTTTATTCCATGTCACAAATATTATTCTTGCAAGTATAGGAAAATAAGCACTTTTCCACAGGAGAGTGGAACAAGAGGGTACTCAAATTACATTCCTTCTATTCAAACCTTGTCTTGCACTGTTACAGCTTTACAGTCAAAAACCCCAAAACCTGAAGAAATTGGAAATGTACACTTTAACCTCTGTGGTTTTCTATGACTTTACTGTTAGAAGTCCCTTCTCTCTCTCTCTCTNNNTCCCCCCCCCCCCGCCTCCCCTGCAGATTACATTTTAGCAAGCTATTGTCCAACATCATATAAAGTTGCTGGAAGGAAATAAACAGTTTTCTGTGTTATCTGACTCTCTTTTTAATATGGCATTTCTCTTTGGATAAGGATGCGAGTTTATAACATTAATACTTAAATCATGAATTTAAGGTACACAGATTCATATTTTATGCTGGACAGCTAAATGACTTACGGATTTTTCAGGCCTAAGGAAAATGCATTCAAATATTTTTATTCAGTGTGTTTGACAAACTAACTAGCATGTCACAAATTCATAAACCAAATTGGTCCTGTGTAGGAAATGTTATTCTTCAACACTAAAGCCTTGAAAAGAATGGCTAATGCCATTGCCAAATAGGGTTTTAAGACTTGAAATGTGCATAGTAAGTATTTTCAAAATTTTCCTTTTTGCCTCATAGAAGATGGCTCTTCTTAACTAAGCATAGCATTATATTTAAAATTCAGTTCCACTTATTGTCCCAAAGATCACTGACAAATCATAGCTTATAGTTTATGAAAAGCCTTAATTTTCTGAAGTATACTTTGTGTCAATGAAACTAGCTGCAGAAACCTACAGCTTTCAAGATTCATTTGCCCTTTGTCTATTTAATTGCAGACAATAATATCAGAGGTGGTGAAATCAGTTAAGATGATTTCTATCCACAGAATCACAGAATCACAGAATATGCAGAGTTGGAAGAGACTCACAAGTATCATCTAGTCCAACTTTTAACCTTGCACAGGACCATCCCACAGTCACACCATGGGCCTGAGAGTATTTTCCAAATGCTTCTTGAACTGTGTCAGGCTTGGTGCTGTGACCACTTCCCTGAGGAGCCTGTTCCAGTGCCCAGCTACCCTCTGGGTAAAATACTTTTTCTAATATCCAACCTAGATACCTCCTGACACCACTTCAGGCCCTTGGGTCCTGTCACTGGTCACCACAGAGAAGAGATCAGTGTCTGTCCCTCTTCTTCCCTTCAGGAGGAAGTTGTAGACTGTGATGAAGTCTCCCCTTAGTCTTCTCTTCTCCAGGCTGAACAGACCAAATGACCTCAGCTACTCCCAGTATGCCTTTCCCTTTAGAACCTTCACCATCCTTGTGGCCCACCTTTGGGTGCTCTCTAATAGTTTAATGTCTTTCTTATTTCGTGGTGTCCAAAACTGCACACAATATTTATGGTGAGGCCACACCAGTGCAGAGCAGAGCGGGACAATCCCCTTCGTTGCCCGCCTGGTGATGCTGTGCCTGATGCCCCCCAGGACATGCTTGGTCCTCCTGGATGCCGGGGCACTGCTGACTCAGATTCAATTTTCCATCCACCAGGACCCCCCAAGTCCCTTTCTGTGGCACTGCACCTCATTCCCCAGTCTGTCCGTACATCCCTGGTGCAGAATCAGGCACTTGCCCTTGTGAAACTTCATACAGTTGGTGATTGCCCAGTCCTCTAACTTGTCGAGGTCTCTCTGCAGGGTCTCCCTGCTTTTGAGGGAGTTACTTGATGTCATCCTTTCGGATTTTCGCAAAACTTTTGCTACTGTCTGTCACAAGAGCCTACTGGACTGCTCCTCTCAGTTTTCTATCATCGGCAAACTTGCTTAGTATCCCTTCCAGTTCTATGTCCAAGTCATTTATGAAGATGTTGAAGAGCACAGGGCTGAGAATGAAGCCCTGTGGAACCCCACTAGTGAGAGGTCACCAGTCTGATGTCACCCCCTTCACTGTAACCCTTTGTGCCAGTCCCATGAGCCAGTTGCTCACCCATCACATGATCTGTTTATCCAGCTGTGTCCTGGACATTTTGTCCAGAAGGATCCTGTGAAAAACAGTATCAAAAGCTTTGCTGAAATCCAAAAACATTACACCTAGGCTTCCACTGATCACCTAGGTGGATTACCTTGTCATAAAAGGAAATCAGGTTTGACAAGCAGGGCTTTTCTCTCATGAAACTGTGCTGGCTTGACCAATTACTGTCCTCCAGGTGTTTTTCAATACTTCCCAAAATAATCTTTTCCATGATTTCACCTGGCACTGAAGTGCAACTGACAGGCCTGTAGTTTCCAGGGTCCTTGTTCTTGCCCTTGAAAACTGAAATAACATTTGCCCGCTTCCAATTAACTGGGACCTCTTTGGATTCCCAAGACCACTCAAAAATCAAGAGAGGTTTTCATGACAGCAGCTAGCTGTTTGAGGATTCTCAGATGAATCCCATCAGGCCCTATACATTTGTTGGGATTCAGCTGGAGCAGCAGATCCCAAACAATTTCAGGTTTGACTGGGAGTTGATCATTCTCATGGTCATGGTCCTCCAGCTCAGGGCACTGAGACCACCTTGGTCAGTCATCTGTGTTGAAGGCAGAGGAAAAGAATGTGTAAAACACCTCTGCCTTTTGCATGTCCTTCTTTGGCCAGGAAGGAAAAAGTTGTAGATTTTTGCTGCTCCTTCATGGTACCCTACCACTTTTGGCAGTTTTGCAGGCGTTTTGCAGGCATTTTGCTGAGCTGGGAAAGTGGATAAGAAGAGGTTAAAAAAATATCTGCACAGCTACGTTTCAGCTGCCAGACATCAGGGCCACTAAGGCTAGATGTTCACCCTTCAGGCAGTTCTGTGACTGCAGCTCAAAATGAGCCCTGTCTAAGCAGAAACGTACAATTATTCCAATCAAATTATTCCTAGGCTACACAATACAATTACCCAGCTTAATTTGAAAGATGAATTAATTGAAGGATTATTTTCCTTTTTTTTTTTTGCAGAAAAAGTCCCTGTGTAGTATATTCATAAAGAAAAGTTGAGCACTTGACTTTCATGCCAGAGACTTTGAAAGAATGTCTATTTTAATCAGAAACAGACTTTGTTTCAGTTCTTTACTTCTGGGGAGAGGAGGAGGTTTTTAACACTGCAAATCAGCTCTTACATTACAGAATCAATATACAAAAGTGGAAAGACGAAAGTGATGTTTTGTCAAAGTTTTCTTTCTTTTTTTTCCTCTTTCACAGATTAAGATTGATTGAAAGAAGAGTTCAGCATGAATTTCTCTAAATTGCTACGTCTCATGGTGTTGCTGGTTCAACTTTGGCCTTGCTCTCCCAGCATGCAGAATTCCAGTGCTCAAAACACAGTTCAGTCTTTCACAGCAGTTCGAAGAGTGAAACGTGCCTGGCTGTGGGAGCCACTTTTTGCAACTGAGGAACAAATTTCACTGAATCCTGTGTATATTGGACAGGTATGATAAGTAATGATTCAAGGACAGTACAAGGCTAGATTTAACATGCTGTTAGCAGCTTCTACCTTGACTTGGAAAACCAAATATCTCCAATGACCTGGAAATAGCAACAAATGTAGAAAGAGGAGATCAGGAAGCTGTAATTAGGTAGTACTACATCTCTCCTTTCCTGTGACCTTACTCACGGTCAGAGAACTCCAAGAGCTGGAGGTCATAGCAGTACCGAGGACTTTCCTTCACCTAGGCCTGCTGTCAAGGAAACTTCACACACACTCTCTTGCTAAAACTAGTTCCATACACAGCAGATGAAGGTATAAAGCTGAAAAGTTCCTTTCTTTCTTCTGAATTAAAGTTAAGGACTCATTTATCAACATCTGGCAATTTGCTTGTGCTATTTTTGGCACTGCATCAAAGCAGCCATACTGAGTGAAGTGTAGTTTACAAACAGTATTTAGCATGATTTTCTATTACACTAAGTAGCAGCTGATTTACCCCTCATTAATTTTTAATGAAGCTGATTAATACTAAATCCTTTTACCACTGAGAAACTACAGGAATCTGCATGGTTCATTAGATTAACGTAGGTTTAGCACAACGAGCAATTATTTTTCACCCTCCTTTAAAAATGTGCTTTAAGATAATTGTCTTAATGAGGCTTTATCTGCCCCTTTTTTCTCTGCTTATTATTATCATATTTATTATTATTATTTATTTTTGTATGCTAGAAGTAATTTTAATCTTGAGATCTAGTTTTCTTTTCTATAAGGTCCTTTTTAGATGAATGAACCAAAATAAGTTTAACTGCTAATTAACTAGCTCTAAAATTTAATTGGGCCCAAAGGGTGAAGTGCTCAAAATTCATTAATTACTTTTTCACAACCCCTTCGAAGTAACTACTATGGAAGTGTGATGTCTCACTTCCGAAAGAACAAGGGAAGACATACTGTCTAATTTTTTTTTAAATTATTATTACTTTTCCAATACCTTGAAAACAGTTTCCTGCAAAGAAACTTCATAACTGTCATGTATTTTCATGATCTCACCTTTTTATATCTCACAGGTTAACTGGGGATTTTATTGAAGATTGTTGTTAACATATTGCAGTATAACTATTGTCTAATCAGACATATTTACTTGTGTCTTTTTATTGAGTAGAATATGCCCTGCTTTCAGCAAATGAAGTGGTAGTCTATGATCAACACATGAATTTTTAGTAATTAAGGCCCTGAAGAAAACTGCATCAACGAAAATACAAAGGTAGACAGTCTCTAAGTCATTATTTCATATAAAAATCTTTTTACAGTCAGAGATAAATCTTCAAATTTCATTTAACGTAGATTCATGACTCCTCTTCCATTACCAGTGGCAGATATACAAGGGCAAGTACAAAAATTCTTGTTCTCAGTGTTCATTTACAATGGTTAAGACCATTTATTTTGTGCCCAGCCTAAAGAAACAAGTACACTGAGAAGCTTTACTATGCTTTCTCAGCAAATGTCATCTGTAAGAGACCTCCCATTTAACATGTTCAAGGTCATGAAATCTTTTGTGGACAAATGATTCTGAGTGAAATTGCTTGACACAGGTTATGTCTAAGCAGCCAGTCCAAGGCAGGCTTCCAAACCCTAAGGGTTTGATGCACTGTGTGGTCACATCTGAGCCCCATGTTTGTTTAAAGATCTAGATATAGATCACCTCTCCCATGTCCTGGGTTTCATGACAAGGAAACCAAGATTTATGTATAACAAAGGATCTGTGTTGCCACTTAGCCAGATTCTAAATTTGGATGGTGTTAAAATGACTTTGACCAGACCACTTACAAAGAGGGTAATATGCGCCCTGTTTAGCACACAAGCACTTATGTTGAAAATATTTGACTTTAAGTTGTTCATATTTTAAGTGGTTCTAAACTCCCTTAGACTTGAAAATTCTGTCTGTTGTACTGGCAAGGATAATTAACTCTGTATATTTTAGGGCTTAAATACCTTGACAGAACACGGAGCAGGAACTCAAAACTGTTCCTCATATCTCAGAGCAGTGTCCTTGTCACATTCTGAAGAAAGTATCCATCTGATGCATGCAGACAATTTTGCATTATAAAAATCTTAAAAGGCATAGGCATTGTTCCAAAGAAAAGTTAAAATTATTTTTGCAACTTCAGAAGTTGTTACAAAATATTTGAGTAGATCCAATAGGAAAATGGGCCTTTTACACCCCATAGTTCTTTCCTATTCTATGGCCTCATAACCTACGCTGACTTGTAGGGTCAATAAGCTTGAAACAAAACAGTGAGATAATTGAAGTCAACAGTTAGGCATATTATTTGCATTTAAAACCTGTTGTTTCCTAAGATAAGCAAGTTGAATAATATATTTTTTAAACTTTGGATTTTTCAATTATTGTCCCAGCTCTTAGAGATTTTGACATTTTCTGTTCTAAAACCAAAATAAGTGGAGAAAAAACAGAGAATTGATGATATGATAGAAATTGCTGTTCCCATAAAATTCAACTGTGGATGCTTGACACGTTAGGAAATTAAGTTATTGCTCTTAAAATATTGCTCTATCATATATTGTTAACATTAACAGAACTATTTTGTTGCTATGAACAAATGTAGCAGGACCAAAATTGTCTCTAAGGCTCAACTTCATCAAAGGAATCATCACCATTAAGTTCATCTTAGGAAGACAACAGAGGACGTAGATCACCCTGGAAGGAAATGGAAAATGTCTGTCAATTTATTTCAGAATAAATAATGCAGACTCACACCACAGAATGGCTTTTCACCTCTTTACTATTTCAACAGAAAGAGAAATTCTCTGTTGCACACATATATGCTTGGTATTGCTGAGTACAAAAAAAAAAATTAAAACTTACAAAGTATTCGTGTCATCTGCAATAATAAAAAAATTAGATAATGTTTAATGACCTTTACATCGTTTTCAGGGGAATTGTAGGGGAGCTGATAAAGCAATGAACTAAAGTAGGTACTTAGATTCATTGCCTTCACTTCAGAGTAGGTGAAGCATCTCTTTTCAGGTTTATCATGCATTTATAAGTCTGTTATATTGATACTTTAAAATGAAATACTTTAAAATGAAATACTTTAAAATATTTTAAAATTAAAATGGCTGGCTGAAAATGTGACAATGCCTTCTTTCAAATATTAGTATCCAGGAGGCTCATTAGTGACAGGGTTCACTGTAGAATCAAAACAAAGCATAAAATGAATATTTCAAAACTTTATTCCTCCCAAAGTGTGACTTATTTTTCTCTTTTGTACTTTCAGCTGAAATCAGATTTAGACAAGCAGGATGGCAACCTAAAATACATTTTGACTGGGGAGGGAGCTGAAGGTATTTTTATCATCAATGAATATAATGGCAAAATTTATGTGACACAAAAGCTGGATCGAGAAGAGAAACCCTTTTACACTCTAAAAGCACAAGCAATTAACAGGAGTACTCAGCTTCCTGTTGAACCTGAATCAGAGTTTATCATCAAGGTTAGAGATGTCAATGACAACAAACCACAGTTCTTGGATGGACCTTATGTGGCCACTGTTCCAGAGATGTCACCTGAAGGTATGACATGCTGTGAACCAATCTCCTTATTTCCTGATTTTTTTCTAGATAGCTGATATAAAATCTTAATAGCATGTAAAAAATTAATAGCATGTATAAAATTAATAGCATATTTTACAGACTGTCTCTTAGTGAGAAGGAAGCAAACTGTTTTACAGATTTGGAAATTTGCAAAGATATATTCTTAACTTGAAGGTTGAAAATACCTCTACTTAACATTCTTGGTTTTAAATATTTAGGTACCTACATCTATCCAAGTCCTTTTACAGATTCTGGATACATGCTTGGATTGACTATAGACATTTGTCTTTCGTAGCAATGATTCAGCCTTGAAATTTGTACTTGTTTAAAAATGTAACATTCCCAGTTGTAATAGGTAGAGCGCTACAACCAGTTGGGAGGAAGATGTGATGGCCACCCTCACTTTCTGTATGTTGCCTACCTATTTACACTACCAAGCCTCTTTCCTATCAGTCAGCTTCCCCTTGTTTGGATTAGATTGTGTGCAGTGAAGGACTGCCTTCTGATTTCCTAAGTGCATGAATTGTAATTTTCCTGTCAAGAGGAACAACTTAATCCCTGCACCTCTTCTTTCCCCCTTCCACATGATCAGAGAGACCTGTACTAGGATCTGTCATGTATCTGGAAACTTAATACAAGAAATGCAAAGCAAAGTCAACATCTGACAAATATAGGTGTATATGTACATCTATGTGTACATACACATGCATACATAATACGTGTACACATACATTTAAAGCCCTCAAAAACCCCAAAGTGTGAATACAGCTGACATAAACAGGCATGTTATAGACACTATCTCCAAATAACTATTTTCAAAATCAAAGGAAAACTGGGTTCTTTAAATCTCACAGAAAGAATCTTTTAAATTCATACCCCTACCTCTTTTGGTTATTCCTATTTCAATTGATATTGAAAAGAAATTCAAATATTGTGCTGCTTTAAATGGTATGGATCAATGAGGTCATTAATGTAATAGCATTAGTGATTATAAAAAGTTATAAAAACTATGTTTCATTAAGCACTATCTGTTCGACTTTAAGGGCAGAATCAGTGAATCTTTCACAGTAAATCATAAACTGTATCTTCTTCTACCAGCCAGGACAGCAATTGAAAGAAAAGCATATTCATTCCTGGTGTTTAATTGAAAGTGGGGTTAGTATCCTAATTTCTGCCAGGGAGCAGCAGCTCAACATCACTACCAGCAACAGCTACAAAAAGACATGCATTTGATCAATTTACTTGCTAGTGACCCTGCTTATAACACCTTCTACCAGGGAAATCACTTCTGATAGTTTCTTCCCTGCCACTTTCTTCTGTACAGACAGACTTAATTCTGCATCTGCCCTCTTGGTCAAACAACTTTTTCTAACATAATCAGTTGCTTGTTCAGAGGGTTCTTCTAGTTTTTGCATTTTGCTCATTCACTCAGGTTTGGAGACAAAAAGATAGGTGTCTTGTCAAGGACGTTTGTCTTTTTATTTTTTATGTGCTCATAGTAAAAATGAGTATAGTTCATTGCCTGGAATTACCTGGGATTGCACAAATTTAGGACTTTGATAATCCTTTTTTCTTTTTTTCCTGTGGTCAAACATGGTGTATAGGGCACTTAATCTCTTATAAAAATATTTTTAAATGGCTGATTATTTAATATGGCTTCATTTATACTCACAGAGACTTGTAACCATTCACATAAGTGTATGAACAACTGAATTTCTTACATTTTATCTTTCCGTCTTTATGATGGCTATATGGGAAAAAAAAAATAGTCAGCTAAAGTGATACTTGAGGCCAAAACCAATAGTAATCTTTTCCCATACACCTCTGTTTCTCACCTGAAACTATCAATAAGCAGTTGACGAACGAGAAGTTTCACTCTACTGCCTTGAGTTTGCTATAAACAGATACCTAAAAATGAAAGGTTCAGCTGTCTTTGTCCACCCTCCTGTGTCATCTATTACCTATTTACATTCCTAAAATATAATATCACTTCAGCATAAGATCAATTAAGCTGCAGAAAATGTAATTTACTTTGTGATATTCCTGTAATATTATAAATTAAAAAAATATTCCAGTGAAATATAGAAATACATGAAATGAAAAAAAAAGTTGAAAAATCAGAAATAACATCATCTCCCATCTGTCAGAATGGGTGAAAAACGAAGTAAGTTTCCTATTTGCCTTCTCTCTCAGACAGAGACTGCCTGAAATAGTAAAGTCACAGATTTACAGTCATTCAGTGTATGATATAGGAATCCAGGTCATCCTGAGGATCTTGAAATATTTTCTACATTACTGCTTCTACGTTTGACCTCTCTAACACTAATCCCATAGCTATTCCAGAGACCATTCTTTCGCCTACTACTTCCATGGAGACACTACTGGAATACTAATGTGTATGTCTGGCATATACAGTGTAAGTGGAGTGTATACCTTGATAATGGTTAGCTCCAAAACATGAAACAGCTGAGCCACACCATGACTACTTCTCGGGGCTTACTTACCCTGCTTCTCAAACGGTAGGGACTGCACTTCTGAGATGAAATCTGTTTCAGTGTGCATTCTAAAGCAACCCTACAAGGACATTTAAACCTCATAGCACAGAGAAAGAGTAAGCAACTAAAATTTGCAGCATTGATACCATAATGGTTGTCTATATCAGTGTTTTTCTCCCATTAAACTAAAACATACTCTTGCATAATAAGGGGTGAAGAACAGAATTCATTTAAGTTGTAGAGTGCAATAGAGAGGCTTGCCCTTTGCTTTGTTTCAGAGTTCTTTAGCATCAGCTCAGGTCACTGATGCTTGATCTCCTAGTCATTTCCTCACAGAAAACACTCTTAGGAAGTGTGGTCAATACTTGGGAAAGCAGGTCACTGTTAGTGCACATTTTGTCTGCAACTAAGAAAGTGAGGAGAGAATAATTCAGAGCTGGTCACTTGCCTCAGAGAACCACAGCAAAACCAGAAAATAGGCACAAATAACTTTGCCTGAAGTTAGTTACAAATATCAATCTATATACTAATGTGCCAACAAATTAGAATACCTTTTAATTCTTTATTAGCTCTCTTTTATCTTCAGTACTAAATTTTATTAGGGTTTTATGTGCAAGTGTCACAGTAAATGAAAAGCATGTCAGCAGATGGACTCTCTTCTGAGAGCACAGGACTCTGCTTTACCCTCAGGCATTTGGTACGATTTTACACTAAGTGTCTTCCTTATTGCTGTTAAACTTGTACAAATGCAGTATATCTGATGGAGTGGTTAAGAGTCAGATGCAATAATCTATCAGTACTTAATGTCTTTATAGATCTCAAGCTCTAGTTAGAAAAATGAATAGCTATTTGCCATATGTGGGCCCCATAGTATACTTAATGGGCTGCAGTATATAAATGGCACTACTTTGTTTTGCCTGAGAAGAGTAAAACCACGGCTGCAGAGATACAAAGAAGTAGTTTGTCTTAAATAAAGCTAATCAAAAAGTTCGATTGTGAATTACATCATGTCATGCTTGCAATGCCAGGACTAGTTTTTTGGGGTTTTTTGATTGTTTGGGGAGATGTGTGTAGATACATGTTAATTGATTGTTTTAAAAGATATGATTTGTATCTGTTCAATTATTCTTCTTGCAACCGTGTAGTGACAAGTAATGCCTTTTGGGAGTTTTCAAGTACAGAATATTAACATTGCAATTTCTATCACTCAAATACAAATGCTAGGTAAACATGATTCCAATTCCATTCTGCAAATGGCTTGAGTTGGGTTTTGGGGTTTTTTGGTTTTGTTTTGTTGGGTTTTTGTTTGGCTTTTTTGTTTAGTTGGGTTTGCCAAATTGTTTGGGTTTTTTTGTTTTTTTTTTTTTCTGATGGTTAAATGTATAAGGAAATACAGGTTTCATGGCAGTGAAAAATTAAAAACTGAAAAAGTATTCTAAATCCAGGGTAACATTTTTCTTCTGCTTACTGCATAGTCCGTACTTAATGTAGAGGTTCATGTAGTTATCACAAAATCTTTGTTCTATAAAAATGTGAGAAATGATAGCCTGCTCTTCACATGGTCTCCTGTCACCCCAATTTAGAAATTAATAGTCTTCCTTCTGAGTGTGCAGGATATCTGTTATTTCTTCCCTCCAAGTCAGCTCCCTCTTTACTAGATACCTTTTGCCTATTCACCTTTCCATTACATCCACCAGCTGCATCTTACTGAGCTCAACTGGAAAAATTCCATACTTCTGCCTTCTGCTATACTCTGGAAGAGTTAAGACACAAGCAGAAAAGTGTGCTTGGGTCCCAGAGAAGCAGGAAATGCTGGTTTAGATTCAATATTTCTCTATAATGCTTAGAAACTGCAGAAAAAAAAATCTACCTTTAAATGTGTGAGATGCACTGGAGCTGTAATGATAACTTTGCCGACCTATATATGTTGGATTTTATTCCTGATTTACTACATATGGTGCTGTAAGTCCATTTCTAAACATAATTGTGGACACTAGAGTTTGTTCAGTAGAAAATGGCATTCATAACAGACCAAACCTACAGGATCATCTGTAGTTCTTGATCCCTCCCTAATGGCCGCTTTTTTTTATTTTTCCAAAGCACCTGTGTTCTAGTCATGCTAAATTGTCTTAAAGGATGAATTTCCTGTGATTGTGAGAGCAATTTTCATGGATCACAGCTGATATGAAGTTAACAGTTGTGTAGCTGAAGATTCCATTTACTTTTCAGTCTTATTACAGAATTCTGTTATTTCTGAGGTATATATGTGCCCTGATTAAATACGAATCTGTAATTTTATCTTTAACATTTTTCCAGAGCAGTAGGATCTGTATATATATTTACACGTCTATACACACATCTAAAGCACACATAATTGTCAGATATTTGATATTATTGGTAGGTTTTGAAGGACATATAGGTCCAAAATTGGGTGGGCATTAATAACAGTTTAGTTTACTCTCCACCTGAGAGAAGATAACATGCAGTATGGCTACTTTTAAAACTAAACAAAATACTTCATTTAGCATATCCCTATAAGAGAAAGCCTTTTTCATTTCCATTTAAAAATAAAACTATTTAGCTGCTAGAATACTCAGCAATGAATATATTTGTTTTATTTGGGATGAATTAAAAATTTTGCCTTTGTCATAAAAAATGGTATTCCTGGTCTAACTCCTTGCACTCCACCCTTTCTTCTTCTTTTCTCCTCCAGCATAACTATACAGCTCTATTGGTAAGCAGGTGCAGCCGTGTGAACATATGCCAGAAATTTTTAGAAAGTAGCTTGATTTCCTGCTGTTCCTCATGAGAAGTGATATTTGTATTCTAATACAGAATCTAGGTGAGGAAAAAAGACAAAAATAATGATTACCTTAAAAAATGATGTTACTGTGAATATTTCCTTTTAAAGGACAGTCATTAGTGATGGTGCCATGAGATTGCTGTCAATCTTCTATCTAGGATATAAACAGCTTCCCATCAAAAAAAAAAATTAAGCTCTGCAGTTTGATTCCTCTGTGTTTTCACACGGGAAATTCTGCCATAACTTTTGCACTGGGACAAGCTCATTAAAGACTCAAGGATAAAAAATTTTATCAGAGCCTTGTTATACTCCTTGGCTGCTTTGCTTGCTAACAATTAATTTCTTTATCACCAGTGAGCCTACTGGAGATAAAGTGACTGTTTTTTCTTATTCCTGTGGGAAACTTCCATAAAATATGTTGAAGAATATACAAGAGGAGGATAAACAATTTGCTGTACTCCATTCATATATCAGAAATTAAGGAGAAAGGCATGATATATGTAGCATTTTAAACAACATAAATGTAGTGTTGAAAAATCATATACTATTTGTTTTGATTTCAATTGAAAATTGGAATGCAACAAGAATAGTTGCTGAGGAAATATTTTCCCTTTTTAATGATAAATTTTAGTGGGTGCCATTTGCTCCTGTAAATGTTTAGGACCGCTTATTAATATAGCTGGTATGTTAAAAGGTTTTTAAAGAGTTTATGTTTTGTAATTATGAGATAATTTATACAAGAAGAAAATAAACATAATCTATTTTATCTTCCTTGAGGTACTTCGGTTACACAGGTAACAGCTACAGATGATGATGATCCTTCTTATGGGAATAGTGCTCGTCTGCTTTACAGCCTTGTTCAGGGACAGCCTTATTTCTCTGTGGAGCCAAAGACAGGTACTACAAATGAGCTTGTAACTTGAAAACATTCATAAACTAATAAAACGGATGCAAGCAAAATTGTCTTTCTTGATTTCAACACAAAGATCAACTGATACCACCCTACACTCTTACATCTCTGCAATGTTCCTAGATCTAAAGAAAATATTTTTGGTTTTTTTCCATAGGAAGATGAAATTCTTTCTCTCTAGAAAATCCAAATTTTATTTAGTAAACTATCTTGTTCGAGAAAAGAGTTGGATTCTGAATATTGTATTCAATAAATTAATCTAGGAACACTACTCAGTTAACAACGCTATCACACATTATGTGATATTTCTATCTCTGTTTTGAAGAAACCACTGATATGTGACATCCCTCCAAAAACCTGATTTCTGAGTAAGAGAGATGGTTACATATGGAAGAGGAAATGGAGTATTCTGCTCCCTAGAACTCTAGAGAATGGCTTTGACATACAGCACACTTGCTACCACGAGTACTAATTCCCAGCATTGGTACTGTTGTGCCATGCACAGTCTAGAATGTAAATTCTTCCATTGATGTATTTTATACCTATATTACACCATCAGATGTTGAGAAAAAAATAAGACTTATATGCTATTATATTATACGTTTTATTTTTAGGGGTGATCAGAATGGCTTCCCAAATGGATAGAGAAACAAAAGATCAGTATTTGGTTATCATCCAAGCCAAAGATATGGTTGGGCAACCAGGAGCACTTTCAGCAACAGCCACTGTTACCATCAACCTCTCCGACGTCAATGACAATCCCCCCAAATTTCAACAGCGTGAGTATAAGCTACTCACAGGAATTGAGGTCTTGAGGAAATTTAGATCCACTGTAGCTCTGGTAGGTTCGCTGATAGGTCTTTTTAGAACAGGACTGTGCTTTGACTTCAGCATAGAGATGTAAATAGAAGTAAAAATACAATAATAATAATAAAAGAAACCACCCTCACAAAAGCTTGGAAAACAAGAGGAAAAGAAAACCTATGATTGCAAAAGATGTCAGGCCTACTGTTTTTATTTACCACTAGGCTTTGGAGACAAATCACTTACTAAACTGCTTTCCCTATGGTTCGCGTTACCCAAGCCTAAAATCTGGAAAATGGGATATTTATCACCATTTTCACTCACCTTCTTCTTTTCCTCTCTTCATTCTTTTCTGACAGATACTGCAAACTTTTTGGCAGTTGATGTGAATCTTTCTGTGTGGGGGGTTCTAGCAGATTTGGGAGCTGCTCACTGGCCTGTCATTAAAAATATAGCGAAATGCGGTTGGGAAGTGCTGCCCTCCACTGGTTTTTTACACTGTTTATTCTTAGAATCATAGAATAGTTTGTCTTGGAATGGACCTTTACATGTCATCTAGTCCAACTCTCCTTCAATGGGCAGGGATTCTCAAAGCCACATCCAACCCAACCTTGAATTTTTTGGGGGGATGGAGCATTTACCATCTCTCTGGGAAACCTGTGCCAGCGTTTCACCACCCACATTGTAAAAAAACTTTTTCTAATATCTAATCTAAGTCTTCCCTCCTTCAGTTTAAAACCATTTCCTCTTCTTCGTTGCTCTATTTGTTACTAAAGTAGGGCTGAGAGGGGAGAACTCGCAAGTGGAAAGATTGTCCTGCCCTGCACCCCAGATCTACACGGTGCCAGACTATATCCATTGCTCTAGTAAAAGCTGGGGGCTTTCCCCAGCTCTCTGAAACCCTCAGGCCATCATAGCTACAGCAGCTATTAACCATGGCAGATCACTAAATACCAGTATTTTTTTCTTTAGGACTCTACTACATGAGTGTCTCTGAAGAGGCTCCTGTGGGCACCACTGTAGGCAAGGTGTTTGCAGAAGACAGTGACATAGGGGAGAATGCAGCCATGGACTATTTCATTGAAGGAGATGGCTCTGATGTTTTTGACATCATTACTAACAGTGAGACTCAAGAAGGAATTGTCTTACTAAAAAAGGTGAGATGTCAGAAGCTTTTTCTAAGTACTATATCTCTAAATACTGGGAAGAACCTCCTCAAGCAACCTGGATGTGTAAAAAAGTCCTATTGCTTTGGATTCTCCTTTTTTTTACCCCTTTGGGCTTTGTAATTTGATTGGAATATTACAGAGGATAAAAAGAAAAATGCTTTTCTTTCTGTTTACATTTTTGACTCATTCCTATTACTGCTGAATATAATAGTGACAGTCAGAGTATCTTAACGTTACCCCTAGCTGTGCAACACAGTGTATCCCATTGTGAGAAAATGTTCTGTCTCTTCTGTGCATCAACTGCAAAATCTTTATCAATGGATTGCAAACAATATCACCTCACTTCCAACACCTCCTGTTAACTGAAAACAGAATTTATTACTGTATTAGACAGTGGAGTTTTTGTTATGACATAGCTCTGAAAAGACACTAAATACAATTTAAAAAATGCCAGTTCATGAATTAAGAAATTTAGTATTCTTTGAAACTGTGTAATTTATTTTAGAATCACACAGGAAGATTTTTGGGTCATCTGAGGCATCATTGGAAATGAAGATAGAGTTCAATAGTCTAGTGAAATCTAGGACCCTGAAGAGCTGAATGCTATAAGTGGGAGAGTTTCTTTGGTTTCATTTTGGACTTTTTCTGTTTGTTTTGTGGTGGGTTTTTTTTAGTTCAGGAAGCTACTTATTTAGTATTATATTTTATATTAGTATTTATCTTTTGCTTCTTTTTTTTTTAATTTCAGAAGATAAAGACTAAAATAGTAATGTAAATACGTGTTATTAGGGATGACATTCTATGGGAATTCTTTTTTTCAGTGTTGTTTGACTGTAACATTAAAGCCAGCCTAAATGTGAGAGCAAACAAACACAGTTTAATTTTAAAGTGGTTTTAACATAAAAAAGAAATCTTAAAATTAACTACATTTAGAAGTAACTATTTTTTTCAAACATTCCCAAAAGAAGTATAGCATTATTTTGTCTTTAATCTCACACCATTTATTGAACTATATTTAATTCAGATATGAAGAAATATTCCAAACCTCACTTTCTTTCTTAACAGAGAGTGGATTATGAGAGCAAGAGGAGATACAGTATTCAAGCAAAAGCTGTTAACAAATACATTGATGAGCGTTTTCTGAAAGAAGGACCATTTGAAGACACAACCATTGTCAAAATCAATGTGAAAGATGCTGATGAACCTCCAGTTTTCACCCCGGAGAACTATGTGATGGAGATTTTTGAAGGGGCTGTGAGTGGCTCACTGGTGGGGGTTGTAACTGCTAGAGATCCAGATGAAGATGACAGTCCAGTCAGGTACTCCTCTTAAAATGTGAACAGGCCACAAATGTAAATGTAGTTGGCATCTCCAAAAGGTATTTCTGTTCCTTACCTTGGCTCATAATTACAGTTAATCATGCTTTCATTGTGATAGCCTTGGTTATTTCAGATGTCATGGTTTAACCCATGTAGGCAGGTAAGGACCACACAGGCACTTGCTCACTCCCTCACCCACTGGGATGCAGGAGAGAATTGAAAGGATAAAGTTGTGAGAACTCATGGGTTCAGATAAAGACAGTTTCATAATAAACATTAATAATATTAATATTATTATTAATAATAATAATACCAAAGAAAATAAAAAAGGGGAAAAAACCCAAATCTAC
>VZRJ01011161.1:240935-287301 GCA_013397565.1 Ptilonorhynchus violaceus | reverse complement strand
TATATATATATATATATATATAATGCAGTGGCTTCAGAGTTTTAGGCAATGATTTGTTATGATTTTACATTCATTTACTGTTATTTAGTAAGCTAGTAATAAGTTAAATTAAATAAGTAAAAATAAAAATTTACATGTACTTTTTTGTTCCCCCCTCAAAAAGGGCTCATTTGGTGGTTTATTTAGATGACTGCAACATCTCCTGTAGAACAATTAAACATTAATGAGTATCTATGACTTAGAAATATTTTGGAGGAACTTGCTTCAAATTGAATATGTCTGCATAGTCCCAAAAAAGTGATACAGATATTGCATCACCGAGTTTCTTTATAATAGAATATCACTTCTAATATAAAGATATGTTTATTGGGCTAAGTTCCATGCAAATGAATCTAATTTTGAAACCATTGCTATCAAAAATGGGAGCAGTGACTTACAATATAGAAAACAACCTGTGTTGCTTTGTGAACCCCATGTTTCAAACAAACAAATCAAAAACGATGTGCAACAAAACCTCACTACATCAGTAATAAAAAAGTAACAAAAACCTAATACAATTTTTCTGGAAAATGTTTATCAAGAATCAGATTAACAGAAAAAGCCCAAACAAAGCAAAACAACTATGTCAGAAAATTATAAATACCTGAAGTAGAAGCTTATAAGTAATCAAACTTTTTTTCAAATTATAAGAACTTTCACTTACAGTGTTGTACTGGTTCTTTTATTTATTGTCTTACTGATTTTCAAAACAGGCAAAACATAGCTATAAAAAAAGAATTAGAAAGTCATTTAACTGCTAACACATAACCTGAGCTTGAGTCCTAAGTGTCAACAGGAAACAGAAAGACATTGTCAAGCAAAATTAAAGGTACAATAAAAGGGAATAGTTGCATGTGGGGATTCGAAATTGGAGTCGAAAGAACCTTTCAGCTACTCAAACAGGTTTTATTTCCATGAAATAGACTCTACTAGGAACTGCATCTTATGGTCTTTTGCTTCGTAGGCTATTAAAAACATTAGCAAATATCCTTTCCATTTGAACCAATATCTTTGGTGTCTTTTTCAGTCCATCTCTAGCCTATGACCAGTGGTTAGACTTTGACAATTTGAGTGGCATGTGTGTTTGTATGTGCATGTGTGTGTCCACAGCACCCGGAGGCTTTTCAGGGAAGACTCAGGAACAGAGGACTCATCTGCAATCATCTCCTGCATTACGATTTTGTAACCTGCCTAAGTGTCACCTCATTACAGATGGTTGTCTGTCTTTATAATGCCCGTTCCCCTGGCATCAGAGCATGTCAGCAATGATAAAATAGATTTGCCATTACACCTCCACTTACATATTGGTGTTATTCATTTCACAAGTGGCACTTTTGCTGTTTCTTTTCAACAAAGTCATTCACCTGCTGTGAGACTGACTTAGAAGTAAGAATGAATAATGCATTTTAGATTCAGTTCACATTAATATAGATCTGAGACATATTTAGTTTTATAAGAAGAAGAGCTTTGATCTTGCTAACAGTGAATTTTAAATGTTTATAAGTGTACATTTTTCATGGTTTCCGAGTTGTTGCAGCACACATTTATATGCATATATGCACAGCTCTGTTTTCTCAGCTGACAATAGCTTTCTATGTCCTTGCCTCTGATGAAACGTTTCAGTATTAGGGAATTTCTTTCCTTTTTTTGGTGCAGGTACTCTATTGTCCACAGCACGCATTTAAAGAGACTGTTCAGCATCAATGAACACAATGGAACAATCATTACAACTGAACCTCTGGACCGAGAGATAACTTCTTGGCACAACATAACTGTTACAGCCACAGAAACAAGTGAGTAAGAAATTTAAGGAACACTGTGAACTGTAATTATCCTCCAAATATGCCTTCTTTTAAGTGGAGGATACAAGCTTCTTTCTCATTATATTACTGTTGCTCGCTACACTAAGGAGCATTATTTAAATGATTAGTTAAATAGAAGTGGAATGTATTTGAGCTCCAAGGTCCTGTGCTTTTTCATAAAAGATGACCTTATGAAAAAAGAAATTGTAATAGGATCGAGAGTGTAACGCTTTCAAGTTACACTGAAGCATAAGAATCGCTCCTGCAGTGCAAGATCTTATGTTAAATTAGACCCTGGTTAATTTCACACCAGATTTTTGACTAGTGTGAAATTAGCCAGGGTCTAATTTAACACCAGTCAGAAACCTGTGGCTCAAATTAATTGTGAATGTTAAGGTCTAAATCATCTAGACTTCTATTCAGTGACAATTAAAGCCTTGAAGCACCCTTTATATAGATTTCACCTGTCAATTTTGTTTGAAAGTCAAATGCAAATTACCCCTGTTTGTGCTTTTGGAGATCTGGTTGCCCTAAATCTGAGACAACACTAGAAATTTTACAGCTACTGATTTATAAGGCAGTTAAAAAAGATTATTGGTATATTATTGAAAAACTAGTCACATCCATCCTCAGAAAGGAGGAAAACCGTATGAAACTAGAGTCCAATCAAAAGATCAGACAGATTTTGCCAAATACTCTTAGCACCTTTTTTTAATCCTGAATCTCAGTTAAATTCCATTTATTGCTAAGACCACTTAGAACACATATTCATAAGCTGCACTGTTCCCAAAAGGGAGCCTTCCCTGTATATACGTAGAACACTGCTGCTGAAAGTTTATTATAGGATAGTCAGTAACCTTTTTCATTTAAGTCTTTAATTTGTATTCAGGAATTGATAATATTATCTTGTTTTTCAGCTTCTCTGTGAGTTTTTAAGCATGAATTTCATTCTCATGTTTTTGGGCAGCTGACAGGTGTTGGCAAAATTGAACTCTGGCGTAGTTTTGTCATGTCTTGAACAGTGCTATGGAAACACAGCAGGATGACTTTGGCCTGGACTTTTCTGTTTAGTTAAACAATAAAACTGGAGCGCACCAAATCTTACAAATGAATAACTGTCTCCTGCAGCAAAAGAAATTGAGACTTTCACAGTAATGAAAGTTATTGTAGAGAAACTGAGACCTCATTATATTCATATTCTTATCCTTTATTTCTTTAATGATGATAAGGTCACTGTCTATAACACTGTGTTCAAAAGCACTGAAGTTAGGTCACCTTGGTCTGGGCATATCTGAAATGATTTACATCGTGAACTAGCAGCATTTTATTCCTTGAAATATAGTCATAGCATATACTGTGTGCATGAAACATTTGGTGGATGACATTGTGGCTCCACTGAAGCCAGATCAAAATGCCATCAGAGTTCATCCAAACAAGATATTCATTGCACCTGAGACACATATTGAAACTGCATTACAACAGCAACCTCCCTAGGGAGCCTGTTGATGTCCTGGCATTCATACAGGACACAAGACTTTTGCTTCCATTGCAATGATTACAGGGATCAGAGGTTAGTAAGAGAAGCTTGCCTCTCTTACTGCAGATTTGTGGTGTGGATCATCCTATCCTCATGCCACTGAGAGAGCACGTTTTAAAAGTATCCCGAAGTAGGTCTAATCCACCGGAACTTAGATGCAAGCAGGGAGAACTTGTGATCTGTTGAGTCATTCCACTTTATGCTTAAAGGTCAAGAAAAATCAAGTTTCCTTTCATCAGTTTTTACTTCACTGTAAGCAGCTTTCACCTACTACAAGGCTGAAGGCTAAACAACAGCATTCTAATCCTATCTGAGAGCAAGAAATCCTTAAGTTATCATTATTCGGTTGGCAGACACTCAGTAGTGGTGTTCCCCTAAACTCAGTGCTGGGTCAGTCCCATTTAATATGTTTTATCAGTGATCTGGATGGTTGGATTGAATGCACCCTCAGTCAGTTCACATATGACACCAAGTTGGGCTGTAAGTGTTGATTTCCTGGAAGATGGAAAAGCTCTGCAGAGAGATGTTGGCAGGCTGGATTAATGGGCCAAGGCCAATTGTATGAGGTTCAACAAGGCCAGGTTCCAGGTCTTGCACCTTGGTCACAACAACCCCATGCAGCACTACAGGCTGGGGGCAGAGTGGCTGGAAAGATGCCTGGAGGAAAAAGACCTGGGGGTGCTGGTCGACAGAGCTGAANCCTGGAAGATGGAAAAGCTCTGCAGAGAGATGTTGGCAGGCTGGATTAATGGGCCAAGGCCAATTGTATGAGGTTCAACAAGGCCAGGTTCCAGGTCTTGCACCTTGGTCACAACAACCCCATGCAGCACTACAGGCTGGGGGCAGAGTGGCTGGAAAGATGCCTGGAGGAAAAAGACCTGGGGGTGCTGGTCGACAGAGCTGAACATGAGCCAATGTGTGCCCAGGTAGACAAGGCAGCCACTGGCCTCCTGACCTGTATCAGCAATAGTGTGGCCAGCAAGACCAGGGAAGTGATTGTCCCCCTGTGCTTGACACTGGTAAGGCCGCATCTTTAGTCCCTGTTCTGTTTTGGGCGCCTGACTTCAAGAATGTTGAGGTGCTGGGGAATGTCCAGAGAAGGGTGACAAAAGTTGGTGAAGGGTCTGGAGCACAAGTCTTACGAGGATCAGCTGAGGGAGCTGGGCTTGTTTAGCCTGGAGAAAAGGAAGCTGAGGGGGGGACCTTATGACTCTCTATGACTCCCTCAAAGGAGGTTGCAAGCAGGTGGGTGTCAGTCTCTTCTGCCAGGTAACACTTAAGAGGATGACAGGAAAAGGCCTCAGGTTGAACCAGGGGAAGTTTTAAATATCAGGAAAATTTTCCTTATGGAAAAGGGTTGTTAATGGCTTTCCCAGGGAGTTTCTCCTGAGCAGATTCCTTTCGTGGTTTATTCCCAAAACCTCCTTTGAGAAGAAGCCATTCTGGGGGTGAAATTCACCTAATCAATGAGACATATCGCCCGTGCAGTTGTTAGCACTGAGAAATACTCACACCCGGGATGCCCAGCCACAAGTCCAGAAACAAAGAGGCAGGAAGGCTCTCATGCACTGCATTCCACAGTCCAGGGAGTTTATTCCATCCAGCTATGAAGGGGACAGGAGGCGAAAGAGGGCGAAACAAGGAAGATACCGGGTTTTTAAACCATGCGCTCAGGGGATCAGTAACCAATCACCACGGGGCTTAGGGGAGGGGGAAGAAGGCGGGGAGAAACTACCACAACCAATTACTAGGGAGGGAGGGTGGAGAGAACCATGGACCCATCAGACGAGCCCATTTCTCATAGTATTTCAGAAGGCATACAGGAGAACTCTCGTTTTATAATATCTATGTAGAATTATCCCACCAGTATATTTTTCCATTATCAGGGTCTCTCAATTCTTCAACCCTCCCAGCTTTTATTTCAGGGGACACGACAGGTTGTCTAACATTGGAATAGGCTTCTCAGGGAAGTGATTGAATCACCATTCCTGGAAGTGTTCAAAACACATGTGGCTGTGAATACCTGGAGTTGTGATTCAGTGATGAGCATGGCAGAGTTAACGTTTCGACTTGATGAACTTAGAAATCTTTTCCAACCTAAATTATTCTATGATTCTATGATCATAGAATTTAATTGATTCTTTAATTAATACTGCCAGTCATAAGCAAATTAACTCATAAGAGAGAACAGTCATTTTACCATTGGGTCTTGCAGGTGTGCTTTCATAGGCGGTTCCAGACCTGACTACAGAACTGACAGTTCTTTGAAGATTTCAATCATGGATAATATAATTAATTCAATATTTAATCGTCACTCTGCTTTGGTCAAGTATTTATTTTTGTTGAGAAACTTCTAACTTTTTGGAGTAGTCTTTTTTTTTAAAAAAAACTGTTTATGTCTATTTCCTTTAGGAAATAAAGAAATTTGTTTTAGCCTAAATAATAGTCATGTTATAAAAATATCACAGTAAATTATAAAAATAATATTTAGTGTTAGCAGTAGTGCTAATACTATTGTTATTATTACAAGTTTATGTTCACCAGTTGATGACAGTGTCAGTTCTTTAGTCCCCTGCAAATACTGAGTTCTGTTCTGTGTCTAGAGATGGTCACCGCTTTTCTTTTCGAGTTACTAATTTTTGTCCCCGGCAATTAAAGCAACATCTTCATTTTCACACTGATCCAGCCTATTGCACTTGACATCCTGTTCTCTTAGTCCTTGTTTTTCAAGTTCTGATCTCTCTCATAGGGATTGTGACAAAGAGATTTTCTGCTATTTGAGGCATATTTAGTTTAATGTAGGATATGAGTACAATAGCTAAATTAAAATTCTGATGACAACTTTACTGTGTAAGGGATAAACACAGAACCTCTTGCCTACCTTCTTCCCCAGATGCAACCAAAGCAGTACCTCCGCTTCACCAAAACCGTCATTAAATAGTCACCAGACACTGATTACAAGAGTGGCTTTGTAATAGGTTGCTCCCTCTCAAAACAAGACAGCTGTGATTTCATAAAAATTAAAACTTTCCATATTGTTAGAAACTTCCATACATACAGAAATGAGAGAAATGCTCTTCCTTTCCCTTTAACCCTATGCCGAGGAAAAAAGGCTCATGAGAGCAGCTATGACACAACATACCAAACATATTAAAAAATTAGAAACAAGACTATTGCCCAAAAAAAAAAAAATCCCTCTCCCCAAAAAAAGAAAAAAAGGATTTTAGTGAAAGAAAACAGATGTGATTCCAACAATGTGCTATGGAAATATTTGTGCAAGCAAAGGGTTGGCTTTAAAGCCAGTATAGTGTTCATGAATCTTACGAACAAGCAAGGTAAGAATAGGCAAAGCTAGCTGGGTCCTTCCTGTGCCACTTTCTATACAACTGAAGCCACCAAAGGTATTACCTGCTTTCTATTAAGGGTTACAAAGCTTTCCTTTGAAAGACAATGAAGTCAAATCTCTGTCCTACACATCCAATTCTGGCTTCAGTAAAAGAGTTTAAGTTACTCCTGCACTCTTGGTATTACTTCTAAAAAGGATGTATGCTACTTTTTATGTTTATCTGGAAGACAAGCTGAGCACTATTTCGTTTCCTGTTGTATTATTGTGGATGTTTGATTCAACAAGAGAAGTGTCATCTACAAAGAGTACTTTTGAAATGACGCTGACAGATCACAAGGTTTGGTAAATTAGCACAGCTCTAATGACTTCACAGGAGGAATAGAAATGTGAAACTGCTGAGTATCTACCCCTTTATCTCTGTGGTACTTGCTTTTGCTGCCATTTCCTTTGGCAAAAGACTCAAAGCTATCAGCATAGATTCCGTAAGATCCAAGAAAACAAATGTTTGCTCCAAGCAACTAGTGAATTATACATTAAAAAAGTAATGCAAGAATCAACCAAACTGAGGCAGTTTGAAAAAAGGCAGAAAGGAGTACATTTTGCTTTTTTCTTAAAGGTCTATTTGACTAATTTAAATCAATGCCTTAAGGACTTCTGAACAGGTCAAATGCAGTGACACTAGCACCAAACATGAGAGATATTTTAACTGTAATTATTGACGTACTTCTGTTTTAGACATAAGTGATTGATATATTGACAGATATTTAAGTTGATAGATGTTCAGTATTCCCAGAATATTTCAAGATTATTTTATTCACTGGAAAAATGTCTTCATTACCCAAAACCACATCCATGTTAATGAGAGCATTGTTATTGCAGAGGAACTTCTTGCCTACTAGAATGATTAATTACCTTGTGAAGAAGGCAGATATTTCTTAAAGCTGTGCTGTATGAGTGAGGATTCAAGGTGCTGATAGGTGAAGGACTTTCAAGAGGTATCCAATATAGAACCAAAGAATTAAGGAGTAGTTTGGGTTGGAAGGACCTGTTAAGAATCTAACTGTAAACCTAACACTGCTAAGTCACCGCTAAACCATGTGCCTTCTGCCAGGTATAGATACTTCCAAGGATGGTGACTCAATACCTCTGAGGATGGTGACACAACCACTTCCCTGGGCATCCTATTCCAGTGCTAGACAGCTTTTTCCAAGAAAATTTTCTTAATACCCAATCTAAACTTCCACTGGCACAACTTGAGGCTGTTTCCACTCATCACTTTTTACTTGGGAAAATAGACCAACCCCCACTTCCCTGCAACCTCCTTTCAGGTAGTTGCAGAGAGTGATAAAGTCTCACCTGAGCCTTCTCTTCTTCAGGCTAAACACTTCCAGCTCCCTCAGCCAATTCTCATAATACTTGTGCTCCAGACCCTTCACCAGCTCTGTTGCCCTTCTCTGGACACGCTCCAGCACCCCAGTGACCTTCCTGAACTGAGGGACCCAAAACTAAACACAGGGCTTGAGGTGTGGCCTCACCAGTGCCAAGTACAGGAGGATGATCCCTGGCCTTGTTCTGCTGGCCACACTATTTCTGATACAGGCCAGGATGCCATTGGCCTTCTTGTCCACCTGGGCACACACTGACTCATGTTCAGCCACTGTCAAACAGCAACCCCAGGTCCTTTTCCTCCAGGCATCTTTCCAGCCACTCTTCCTCAAGCCTGTAGTGCTGCCTGGGGTCGTTGTAATCTAAGTGCGGAACCCAGGACTTGGCCTAGCTAAAACCCGTGCAATTGGCCTTGACTCGTCAATCCAGCCTGGCCAGATCCCTCTGCAGAGCCTTCCTACCCTGCAGCAGATCAACACTCCTTTCCAGCTTGGTGTCATCTGCAAACTGATAGAAAGGGTGCACTCACTCCACTTGTCTAGACCATTGATAAAGATATTAAACAGGACTGGCCTCAATACTGACCCCTGGGAATACCACTTGTTATCAGCCACCAGCTGAATTTAACTCCATTCACCAGCACTCTCCAGCCACTTTTATCCTAGCAAAAAGTGCACCTGTCCAAGCCATGATCCACCAGTTTCTCCAGGAAAATGCTGTACCTGCTGTATTTCTTCCCTTGCTTTCACGTGACATGCTTATAAACATTTTCATTTCATAAAAAATTCGTTTTTTCAGCCTAGTCTGCACAAAACTTTTGTGCCATGATATTAGTGTATCATTGTTTTTCCTTGTCTGAGGTAGCTATAGCAGTAGAACCTTGTGTAAATGCAGTAAATGCAGGGGGAGAGTGCCTTATATTATTGGAGTTTATTTTCCTTTACATACAGGAATAAGCTGTACTGACATATCTTTTATATCTAAGACCTTGTATAACAGAAGCAGTACATCTTCTGTGAGTACAGAATGCCTAAGAGTTAAACCTGTTGTGTAAATAATTCTTGGAATAACAGTACTTGCACCAAAACTAAAAGCTCAGTCCATGAAGCCTGTCAGCAGTAATGTCTTAGCTATGCCCTGCCAAAATCACACTTCTTTGTAAGTGTGTGTTTGGAGACCAGTGGATAGAAGATCTCTGTTCTTCCAAATTAAGTCTCAACTTTCTACCTTGGCTAGGGTGGGTTGTCGGCATCCACTGCAATTTCTCCATGTCTAGCAGTGGCAGAAATATTTTTAAAACATGTAAATTTTTTGTGAATTTTCCTCACAAAGCTTCAAAATTTGAAAATATTTAAGAGGAGGAGAGGTAACAGAATTTCTTAAAGGAATGAGTGTGACCAATCCTTATGGTAACCATGATGTTAAACGATGTAAGAAAGCTCAGCCAGGTCTTCCAGTCACTCAAGACTCCTTCCAGCTCAAGACTCTCCTGCCAGGCAGGTGCCTGGGGACCCAAGGCCTCTGCCTAGGCTCAGGGATGCAGTTGACACTTTCCTGTCCAGGCTCAGCCAGTAGCACAGCTGAGCATGTGTCCCAGAGACTCACAATGAGAACACTGAAGAGATCAGTCACACAGATTGACACAGACCAGGCTTTTCCTCCAGCAGCACCTACACACAGGACTCCCATAAACTACAAGAACAGGCAGTCAACTCCCCTTTTCATCTGGAGAAAATCACTGATGCAGACACATGCACACACATGCACAAAGTTCACAAGCGCACACACACTCATGGATCCCTTCAGTACCTACTTCTGTTTCCCCAACACCCTTTCCTGGATACCAAGTCCTCTTATCTGCTTCATGGGTCCCCAGCTCACCAGCTAGTGCATACTCGATGCTTGCTGGCAAACCCACACAGCTCACATACTTGTCCCTCATGCACCCCACATTTGCAAGTACCCATGAGTGTACCTGGATGGACCTCCTGAGCACGTCTTCCAGACCCAAGGACACCTAATCACTGTTGAGTCCAGCTTAAAGTTTGCTAGCAAAACCACACACACACCTCATGCACGCCAAGTCTGGGGAGGACAGAGAGAATTGTCCCCTGTGCTTCTGAGCCTCTCCAGTAGCTGGCATCACAGGGCCCCATCCCACTCCAGTATCTCTTTATCCTTTGTCCCTCAGGTTCGTGTTCCTGTATGTTCTTGTTTATGGCTTCCTCTTTGTCTTATTAACTCCTGTTGCACTGGAAAGGGTCTTTGACCAGATACCCTTACAAGAGCTTACATTCTCCTTCCACATAACCTTTACATATAGCCAGTACAGTATATTTTTCTGCATGAACAAAACCTTATTTAATTTTTCCAGAGTAGGTTTTATTTTTTACATTTAAATCAGTTTCTGATTGGGTAAATAAAAAAATGAACAAATCCAAAGTTTTACATGAAATATCTTACTTCAAGACATACTATTACAATGGTATTATACCATTATAATGGTATAAAAATATGTTCGTGTGTCTTTGTGATTATTTTCTTCTCTGCAGAATATAGGTAAAATTTTCTAATGTTTACATTACTTTAAAATATGTAGTAGGTTATTTATAACTTTTGATTTGTGTCTTTTTTTAACCATTAGGAAATCCTGAAAAAATTTCAGAAGCAAATGTGTATGTCCAAGTTCTCGATGTTAATGATAATGCACCAGAATTCTCCCAAAATTATGAAACATTTGTTTGTGAAAATGCGGTTTCTGGACAGGTGAGCATGAAGGAGTTAGCCATCATTTTTCTCACTACAATGAAGATTTGGTCTGAGATGTTTAGTATTGATTTCTGTGAGTACAGGCTGCATTTTTTCCATTTCCAAAATTATTTCTGTTGATATGTGTATAGTTTGAAATTTAAATTTCAGAACACTGACGTGTATTTTTCACCCTTTAAAACAAAATCAGTATATCTTGTTTGTTTTTAAAAATAGGTAATAGAGAAGTACAGATAGAAATTTCTGAAAAAAATATGGGGCACAAATTTGTTTCATGTTAAGGTCACAGATGTAAAACCTATGTCTGGTACTTTCAGCAACAGCATAAAGTAGTCTGGACGAACCACGCTTAGACCAATTTCAAACCAGATCCACTGTGTCCTTCAATTAGAAATCGTTTATTGTGAGCTGAATTCAAACCCTATCTAGTTCAGTGGAAGTCTGAAAATGTTTAAGACAGAGCCCTTACAACACCTTTCCTAGCTGGCAGCTTAAGATATTGTTACATTAAGCATCCTTCGCAGGAGGTTATTTTCCATTTCCTATTTGATACCCAGGTGAATGGGGTAACATCAGTCAGCTGCCCTAATTCCCAGGTACACTTCTCTCTTTCCATTTTCCTCCTGAAAAAATAAGCCCCATAACGTTCAAAGTTGGGGGTTTTTTGTTTGTTTTGGGATTTTTTTTAAGAGAAAGATACAAAATGAGAAACAACAACAAAAAAACCAACCAAACAAAAGAAAATCTATAAAGAGAAAAATCTATATGTTTTTTTCACCACTCTAAAGGATTATTTGGACACACAAAAAAGACCTTTGGGATATTTGTGATGGTTCTGTTCAAATGTTTTGCTATATTTTGATTTCTGAATCACAGAGCCTCTCTTTTTATGCCAGTTTGTTTTACTTTGACCTTGATTAGTTTATTAACTAAAGCCTTTCCTGTTGCTCAAGTAATCTCTTTATAGCCTTTTGCATCCATTTGTATGTTTCTCTACCAGCAACTACTTTGTTTGTTCTGCATTTGGAAATTTTCCTGTCTGCAAAGGCTACCTCTGATTCAGAGGTATTTGGAGCAAGCCGTTTCTGTTGGTCTTCTGGTAACTCATTGACAGATCAAAGTGCAGGCATTAAATCAACTGCACTTTGTGTTTGTTGACTTCAAGGCACCATGAATTAAATATGGACACTTATAAAATGGATATTTGTAATCCATGTTTTTGACTTGCCTACAAGATAAAAATCCAGGTGATTTATTTCTCAAGGTTTTCATTATTCCATAGTTGCCTACTGATAAATAATATCTGTATGCTAACCTATCAATAGCTACTTTTCAATATCAATTAAGTATATATATTAAGCATTTTGAGAATCACTGGATAAAATGGTGCTGTAAAGAATAGCAGTGTTAACAATAACAATAATTAACTCTTTAAGCATAGCACACAATAATTCTTCTTTGACATTGTAATATATGAATGAGGGATGAACATGATATTTTTCTCATTTTACAGAAAGGCATAATGTTACTTTAGGGTTTTTTTTTTTCTTTTTTTTTCATTACTGTAGGATTTTGGGAGTCACAGGCATCTTTAGTTTAGCCTGTGGAGACTGTGACAGTAATGTTAAATAATTTTCTCATTAACAAATGATCTTAGGAAAAACAACAGGAAACTGCTACTGGAGTGCATAATTATCACAGTCAGAGTTTATGATATTTTATTCAGTGTTTATGATTTAAAAAGAATTATTAGCTGATGTATCTTCTTTGGTGCTATTAATATTTTTAACTTTTTAAAAATTTTTGCTCACAGAAAAAACATCCTTTATTTTCATGAGCAAGAAACCAAAAGATTCAAATGTGATTTTATATATATAGCTCGTTTGTCCATTGAATAACCAAATTTACATTTCAGAAGAATCAGTTTAATTAAATTAAAGGATAGTTTAATTAAATTAAAGGACTTAATCAGGACATTACATACCTTTTTATCTTAACCGTATTTCTGCAATCAATTTCAAACAGCTCAGGAATCTGCCTACATGTTGAGCTGAGATCACAGATTGTACAGCTACACATTTCAGTTTCCAAAGCAGCTATATCTATCCTTTTAGCTGGAATCAATATGTTGAGAGATGTTTTCAGAGATGTTCTGCACTCCTGCAATTCACTTATTTCCCTGATCTGAGCTGAATTGTGTCTAATTTCATGGGATATTCAAAAATATATTTCAATCTCCCAGTTTGCAGTGTTTAGGTGAAAAGGAAGTAAAGGAACTGCAGAGGGAAAGATACTGCCAAGGAATGAAATGTCTCATTCAATCTAGACTTTATCTTGGTGTCAGCCTGGTTGACAATAAAAGCAACATAGAGTCAGGTCACAATTAAATTATTTTTACATACCCTAAGAGTATGCTGGTTTGTGATAAAGACTATGAAACACATCATGAGTAAAATTAATTGTGGTCCTAATTATCCAAACTCCAAGACAGTTGCTTCAGTCTAGACAAGAGGACTTGCTTTGAAGTTTTGGATTTTCTGAAAGATTGTGAAAATTCTTGGTCTGCTTTTTTTGATTGACTGAGTGCTGGTCTTCAAGCCCCTGTATGCTGTTTTTGTGAGGGTTAAACATAGAGCTATGTTTAACTTAGCCTCCAAAAGTTATTCGAACAAAAGGATTACATTTCAGTCTGTGGGACTATAATCCAAATTTGACAATAAAAATGGATGTAAAGAAGATACATAGGTGGTTTTGGCACCATACTGAATCAATTCATCATGTTTATTAGACATTTTGAATGGATTTTTCACTATCCATTTAATGTTATATTTCTGTACTGTCCTATAATACAAAAGTCAGCTGCATACTAACCACAACCAAAGTTTTCTTTAACACATTGAAAAATCACCTTTGCTGCACCAGCACCATTAAAAACATTATTTTCCAAATGAATTGAATATGAAAGTTGCAATTTTAAGTAGCCTCCTATCCTACTACGGCTATGGTTATTATTAGATTAAACAGAACAATATTAATAAGGCATTCAAAACCAAGATTTCCTTTTGATTGGACCTTTTGACTTTACAACTGTGTGTGTAAACACAGTAAGTTATGACCACAATGTTCTATTAATTTTTTATGTTTACCATTTATGAGTGTGTGCAGTAACTATAAACCTTTGAACTTCAAAGGAAATATTCTATACAAATAGTCAGAGCACCAAGAGGACCAAATCTGTCCCAGAGGCAACACTAGAGAGGTCTCAGCAAAAGTGCAGCTGATCGCAAAAGCTTAATTCTCAAGACATTAATAAATTAGCTCATCTGGAAGACGCAGCTTGAAAGTTTGATATACACTGTATCAAAAGCCTTATACATAAGCAAACTGATGATCCAGAATGGTGTCATTCTGGTATCATCTATGCATGGTAATTTCAGCCCTTTTGTGAATATTGGTCTTTCTTCCTACCGTGCAGGAAACTGATTTCAGCTGAAGATAAGCTACACTGAACATACCTACATTTTGAATTATTGCTGTCATCTCTAATGCATATTTATTCTGTTAATTCTGAGTTCCTGTAATTTGGGGATCGCAGATGAAGTGACTTTGATGTTGCAGCTCACTTAGCAATTTTTATTAGATTCAAAGAAGTGACTGAGCATACAGAGCACTTTTAGTCAGAGATAAGAAAAAACCCAAGTTTATTTACTCAGTACTTAGCACATAATAAAATAATAATCAGTTACAGTGAAAGTGAAAAGTACTCATTTGATATTAGTTCTCTTCATAATGAAATGTTGACAGAAGAAAAGAGAGGAAATCTTTAAACAAATTCTAGGAGTATATGATTAATGTTAAAAATGAGTAGTTTGCTAAAACAGATCCTTTCTAACAAATCATGATGCAAAGTGATTTTTACTGGCAGAGAAATGAAAGTGATAGGTTAGTAAGACAATGTTTATTATGTCATATTGCATGTTTTCTTTATCATTTACAAAAAGCATCTGAGTAGTAATGATAAGAAAATAAAAAGTTAAAAAATCCCAGGATTCTTTAGAGCGTAAAAACATGAAGAAGATGTGAAAGCAACATATGTCACAGCAGACTCTTACACTAGCTACACCTGCAGATGCACCAAGAGTAATTTGTGACATTTTGAAACAGTGGGCACAATGCCCCATGAAAAATTCCTTTTCCTGTTTTATATGGACCATGATTCAACACCGTTATCTCTTAGCAGAATGGCACAGGTGAGACAAGTTCATTAACATATGCAAACAAACATAAAGAAACACCTCAGTGTCATGGCAAGAGCTTTGTAATCATTAATCCTTTGCTGATAACTACACCATTATACTTATAGTTGAGCAGAAACTTTTACAGTAGACCCAGAGAAATCAGTTCAATAGTGTTCCAATTTGGTTTTCAAAACAGAAGCAGTCAACACGACAACCTGGGTCTTGAAGCAGAAGGTGTACCTGGAACATGCAGTGCCTACTATAGTAATGAATACTTTAATCTTTTACCTGCACTAAACTCTTACGTCAGCAAATATTATTAAGCAATGAGAAAAATCTTACTGCTTCTAAGAGTTTTGCCAATTTGAACAAAACCACGTCTGTACTTCCAAAAGAGATGGGTGATTATATATCTCCTACATCCCGTAAACTACAGCAGAGCTCCTATTGAAGGATGTTGTGTGAAAAACAAAACAAAGAAACTGAAAAAAAAAGGGAGAGGTGGGAAATGTGTTTCTACTTCCTTCCACCTCTCTAATGGGATTGTTAAGACTAACACACAAAAGGACTCAAAATTCTACACCCAGAGTACTCTAGCATTAAATTTAAAAGTACTGATTGTTGTTCAGATGGATAATCTATGCCTTCAGTTGAATTTGGTTGAGAGAGAAGCCCTAGAAGCAGAAAGGGCTATAACAGAGAAGCTTTGATCCTTCCTTTGTCCTTCATTCAGGACATCTCCATAATTCCAGTTCAGTGAGACCACTTAGAGTAGAGAAAATAAATATTCAATGAATTTTCATCATGATTACCTGGCTGTCAACCACTCCATAATCCACAATTTGTTATTTACAAGAGTGTAGATGCCGTTCCTACAACGGTGGCTGGCATGTGTATAAGGACTTGCTTTCTTTCTTAGTTTGCCACGGTGGGAATTTTTGTCTGGATGTGTTACCCAGATCTGCCTTACCAGGCCTGGCATCCTTCTGTTGTTGCCATCTGCACCTATCACAAGCTCCCACAGTGGAATTTAGTCTGCTGTGCTGATTCTACACCTTCACCTCATTTAGGCCTGAAATTAATGCCTCCCCATTTGCCATCTATGCCTGTTGTGGTGGCTTATCTTATGGGAACTTCCCTCTTTGATAGTTCTTTGAGACATTTCACTTTCATTGCATTCTTTAAGTCTTCAAAAGCTGTCATAAACTTAAATCAGTTTTTCAACAAGAATCAAGTAAATTAATCTCTGCTTTAAAGAAATGCCCATTTTTAAATGAACTGCTGGAATGTTAACACTTCTAGATTAATGAGACTTGAAATAAGATTTTTTTAAAGCGGTTAAATTTCAGCCTAGTCAATTACAACAACTGACATAACCTTGCAGAAGCAACATATCATTCACTATATTTCCTTAGTTTACACATTAAAATGTAGGAGGTTTTTAAGCCTTGACACACAAGCAATATGTGAAGATTTTGAGTATGTGATGCCAGTTTCCCCGGTAAAAGACTAGAATCTCCCAGGTCAGATGTACAAAAACCTAGGAAACCAGAAAAAAAAGAAGGATTTTCCTTCACTCTGAGTGATTTTTCCTATAGAGTAGGTAAAATCAGAGCTACATTGCTCTATGAATATTTTGTAGACTAATCTGTGCTTTGCTGAATCTTACTGGAACTGGTACAACAAGAAGTAAACAATGAGGATTTGCCCTGTTCCTTATGTTCCAAATTTGCCACTGCCGCTAAGGTGAATCCTTGAAGGCATGTGAATATGTCTAGAATAACCATAGGAATCTTAAGTTTCTGTAGAACAGGACAGAACAGATCAAAGCAAGGGAAGGTGGTTTGATTTTTTTTGAGCTAGCCACATAATCCTTAGAATTTTATTGATTGACTCAGATATTGATAAAATGTGTAGGGCCAAATACATTCCGTATGTAAAACATGGAAGTAAACTACAAAACAGCAAAACAGCATCTAATTCACAAATTTTATGATTTTCAAACATGATAGACTCCTAAAAATATACTTTCAAAAGGCATTGCTGATACCTGGTTGAATAGAATGAAAACTGGAAGTATAAAAATCACATCTATTTTTTTTTGTTTCTAGGTATGTAGATAGGTAATTCTTCTCTACCAAGTAACTAAACTAAAAACAAAACAAGTAAATGTGGCTAAGATATCTTTCTAGATTACTATATTGCTCTGCATATTTGGTATACCTTAATAGACTCTGAATTTTAAGGACAGACATACAGACATACATCCATACCAAGATTTTTCTCACATGAGGCCATGAATATGTAACCAGCAAAGTGTCAAGAAAAGCCAGTATGGTCTTTTTTAGGTTTTTTGAGGTAGGTGGCAGAATATTATAAAATGTGTCCTTCTTAATGATTTAGACTGGATATATAGTTTTGTACCCTATTGCTGTTCATATTGAACATATTCTGGGAACTGTATTTCCTTATAAAAATGAAGCCTGTGGTAATCAAGGTAATGTTAGTGGTCAGTTATTGTTTGTCACTGATTTCTTGGCCTACACGTCTATATATGTATTGTCATCACCTTAGTTATTTAGTTAGTTCTGAGGAAAGAAAAAAAATCCCTGGAGAATCTCCATCCTTTATACACTGTGACATCACTGAAAAGTTTCTCCTCTGATTAATGGCAATTAAAAAAATAAATCTCAAGGGTTCTCATTTTTCCATAGAGTGAAAATATAGATTTAAAATAAATTTCACATATAAAAAGGGAATACAAAAATTCCCTTATGCTTTGGTGCATAAGCCAAATTTTGCACTTTGCTGTCATGATTTCATCAAACTTAGCTTGCTTGAAAAGAAAAAGAATGTGTGCTGAAGTTTGCAATCTTTGACTGAAAAAGGATTTAACCAGGAAAGAGCTTTCAAAGGCACAGATGGAAAGCCGCAGTAGTCGCTTCCACTGACTTACTGCTTCACTTTTAAAGCACTACTTGTATCATTCAGATGCTCTCTGGTTTGAGCAAAGTTGAGGTTTCAAGTCTCTTCTGCACAAATATCTACAAGGCATGAGATGACTGATAAAATAGAACCCAGGTTCAAACTGGACTCTCTAATTTTTGAAAACTGGTGGCCTTACATCAGTTTTCTTTCCTCCTGATAAGCAAAGATGCTCACTAATAATGCGAATCATTAAATATTTACTGATAAAAGTAAAAAATATAAGCTCTTTTTATGCAGAAATATTGCTAATTTTCTTAACTGTGTTGTTTATTTACAGAGATGAAAGTTATTCTTTTGAATCCTGTTATTTTTTATTTTATCTTGCAATGACTGCCTGGTTTGACATATTTCTAAATGAAGGCTATTTTGCTTTCTTGAGAAAAAGCAGCCAAAGATTTCCATAATCAATCCTCATAATACCCAGAATCAACAATTCAGCACATAAACTTGTCAACGTATATTACTTACTGGAGCTACAATATATCAGTTGAATGATGTCAATGTGTTTGTGGATTGGAAAGAAATTGGTTTTACATAGAAAGATTTCTTCAAACGTAGAATGACATACTCTTCACCTTGAATAATAAAAAAAAAGGACAAAAACTATATATATATATGATTTTTTTTCCATTTATGGAGACTTCATTTGCTCCTGGTCCTTTGATCTAGAAAACTTTTTACATTTTCTGAAGATTTTAATCTCAAATTGTTGAAAACTTAAAGCAGAGTACTTGCAGAATATGAGTCTCAATAAACCTATTTGGGTATATGTGGTGAATATTTGCATATTATGCATTCAATACAGATTGACAGATCACATCTTCAGCATCAGTAGTTTAATGTACCTGGTATATCACTTTATTGTTTTAAGGGATAAGGAAATCATTTTACTTTTAAACAACTCTGTTCTTCTGTCTTTCCAGCTAATTCAAAGCATCAGTGCAGTGGATCAAGATGACTCAGCAGAAGGTCACCATTTTTATTTCTCACTGGCTCAGGAGGCATCAAACTACTCCCTTTTTACTGTCAAAGATAATCAAGGTAGTCTCATTCATGTAGCTCTTAAAGATCTTCCTAATGGAAGATGCACGCTTCTAGCATGTCCTTAATTTTTTAAAACTTTCCATTTAAGTAGGAATTGTCATTATAAGATATGGACGTGTTCTGAGATCCATTGCAAAACAATAATTCAATAGTATCACTGAGTTTATTTTCCTTTTCAAATGAATAAAATAAACAACAAAAGTCAGTTTCATTTCAAGGAAAGTAATGAGAGATGCAAAATACACTGGTACTCCTTAAAATTTATTTTCTTACTGTAGAATATGGTGGGCAATTCCAACTTTCTTGTTAAAACTGTTTGTCTGAGAAATAAGATCACTAGAAAGACAAGATTGATAATAATATGTCTGTTACTTCATTAATTCAGCGAAACCAAAATGATAAAAAGAGATAAGTAGGAATGCAATCTTATTTCATAATGTATAATATCAAGTAAAATCAGTCTAAGATGAAAATATAGGTGCAATATCTGATGGAATTTCAAGGAAGATGGCCATTTAGAGTCTGCCTGCTGAGACTACAAAGAAAAGCTTCTTCAGACTCAGCTAAAGTACACATCGTTCTTATTGACCATGCTAATTGTTTGAAGGTTCTGGCTAAGGGAACAAATCAATGGAAATAAGTTTTGGAAAGTTCCAACTATGTTAAACGGCAAACTACTTCTCAATTATCTTCAAAGTTAGTCAATGTATCAATAAGAATTTCAATTCCCATCTTCATTAACCTCTCACTCCCTGCCAGGAAGAGATAAGTCATTACATTAAGGTCAAACTGTGTATGAGCCATGTGCCTTTCCCACCTTTCCTCTTTCTGCCCAAAACTCGGGCAGACCCTCACAAAAGGCAACTCATTCACTTTCTTTTGATGGCTGCTAATGGGAGGAAAAAGCCCTTTTAATATATGATGCAACCAGCTCTCAATCTGTCCCTTTCTGCTGTCTTCCATAGAAATGGTTGGTTGAATTGTGATAGTCCTAAGGAAGAGCAAAAGTGACCACAGATCTGCAGCATTTTATCTCAGTTACTTTCTGAACTCTGGCAGAAACCTAGAACAGCTTAAATGTGAGGGAGTTAACTTCAGTAGACTGTTTGGATAGATGTATTATACAGATAATGGCAGAAACACTTTTTTTTCGCCTACATATATGTGTGCACACATGCAGTAATTCGCTCAGACATGACAAAAAGTTCTGACATGGAAATATTTATAGATTTTTTTCTTCTTTTCATTACACATAGGTGTAGACAAGGCTACTTTGTTTTGTAACAAAGTATTGATTATTGATTGTTTTGTAACAAAAATTGATATGCAGCAGGAACTGAACTTAGGTGTATTTTACAGAACAGATTTCTAAACACTAATAGTTAAATGCAAAGCAAAGTGAAAACATCTAAATCTCTTTGCTATTTTAGATAGTAGAAGTCCAGTTAGGTCCAGTTTTTGAGTCAGGGAAAGACATAAAAGACTACTTTAGTGTACTTTTTCTTGCTTTCTCTACTTTCCCTTGCCACCTGTTTTCACTACGTGCTGCTAGACACACTTTTTAACCCTTTTGATTGGCAAACTGTCTGTATTTTATCTGTGAACTGCTGGCTTGGTAGCAGCTGGATACATGGAACCATTTTAAGAACCAATTAATTAGTCTGAGCAGGTGTCAGGTACTGAAAAAGATGTCAATTTCTTTAGCTCTGAACATTAAAAACAGACCTCCTAAGTCAAATTTTATTATTGCCCATGGAACACATATATCAAAAATAAATGCAATTTATTAATGATTGAATATGCACCAAATATGCACCAAATGTCAGTGCCTGCTTTAATTTTTTTAACTTTCTTAATGTGTAGCTTTGCACCGTTCCATTGGTTTTAAATAGGTCAGATTCCACTGGAATATTTGCTGTGGTTAGAAAACATATAAATGCATATCATCGTAATAATTTATCTTCTAGATAACACAGCTGGAATTTTCACAGAAAAAAGTGGCTTCAGGAGGCAAGAGCAGTTTTTTTTCTACTTGCCAATCTTAATTCAGGATAATGGAACCCCACCACTGACGAGCACAAATACTCTCACTGTCACTGTCTGCGACTGTGACACTGAAGTTAACATCATCTACTGTCGATATGGAGCTTTCATGTATTCCTTGGGTCTCAGCACAGAGGCTTTAGTTGCTGTTTTGGCTTGCATATTAATATTCCTAGGTAAGTATGAGTAAGAGAAATTACTTTGTTTCCTTTTACGGAGGGGTTGGTAGCATAACAAAGATGCATCCTTGACTGGAAGACTGGAACTACTGGGCCACTGGGAAAAATAAGAAATAAGAAAAATCTTTCATTTCTTTCCTTTTTTCTAAACTATAATTTCTCCCTTCCACTCTCCAGTTTTCAGTAAAATTTGAATTCCAATATGATTTCCTAAAAGTTGGGTGTAGTTGAGTCATGGTCGTCTTTACTCCTTCTTTATCACTGCAATGATAAAAATTTCAGAGCCCGAAGTCTGTATTGATCCCAGGTAAAGCTGAAGACAGCATTACACAAGAAAATTTGCTAGTGTAGGAATATATTAAAAGAAGTAGCACCCTACTCATTCTGCCTTAGGAATGGCAAATGTAGAGCTGAGATCGACTATAAATAATAAAAAAAAAAAGAGAATCTGACAGTCTCAGAAAGCTCCAGACACAGGGAGTTTCTCTGTCAATTACGGTTACATCTCTAGACAGCTTTTTCTCCAAATGTTGGGCATCTCCTTTTTCCTCTCAGGAGACACCAACTTAACCTCCATTACATTTGGTAATTTGTGGATGTGAAAACTGGGTTTGAGAGTGTTTCAAATGCACACTTGGTAAAGCGTCATGCACAGCTGGCAAATGGCACTCAAACCAAACCAACCCAAGGCTGGCTGTTCCTGCACTGCATGGGGCCATGGCTGCTGCTAGACGTAATTTTTATGTCTGAATGGGAGTACTCTTGGCTAAACACCAGCCATTTCTTGACTTCATAGCAAAGCCCAGGGATGCACTACTTCCCCTATATCCATGTCCTGGTTTCCAGCTGAGGACATGGGAACACACAATTGAATTTGTTTTTTCTAGGCTTGCCTGCACTTCCAGAGTCACCTTATTTAAACCTGAGCTTAGACCTTCCTTATGCCTTTTAATCGGTTTAAGCTTACAGGCAGGTCAGTGTGCATTTCAAGTTTTGTTTGATTGTTGCAGGGTATCTGAACCTGGTCACTTTCTGTTATCCACTTAAGGGACTAAGGATCAGGCAAACTGTATGACTGCATTATCCAGGCCATCAGGGGAAGTATTGACCAAGGGTTTCTTGGGTGCTTGCAGAGAGGTTCTCTCTCCAGAAGGAATAAACCTATGGCATCTACTGGGCCTTTTCACATCACAAAAGTCAAAACAAGGATATAGATAAATATATTGGTCCAAAAGAAAAAAAACCAAACTGATCTACTACACTCTTTATAAACACACATATTTTAAAGTCATTAAATCTTTGAATGTATTTTTGTGATTATTTAAAATGAAATAATAAAATGTTCTGTACCTACGTAATAGGTTTGCCATTTATCTCTGAAAACTAATTTTCATGTATGATGTGTACCATTAGAAGAATTCACCACGCAAAGGATTTGGAAAGTTAGAATCTGGGTTTTGTGACTATACCGTAGAAATTCTTGTTTCCAGTGCTTTCAAGTTTTGTGTTCGTATCTCCCAACCAAACGGAACAGTTGATTTTAAATAGGTAGAAAAGAGAACTACTTCAGGTTCCTTAAATTCTTAAGTTAAGTACAATCCTGTAATTGTTGGTAGTTGTATCGTTCTATGTCCTGAGTAAAAAATTACAGTCCACTAAATACTTAAATAGAACTTCAGCAAGATATAGCTAAAAATTGAAATAATTAATCTCTGTGAAAGTCATAGATTAATTCAAAGGGATCATTCAGTTAAAATGAAATTATGTAGTATTAAAAAATAATACCTTTAAAGAAAATTTTAAAAAGCTTTCACATATGAAAGAAATAAGATCATCTGATTCATAGGCCTTGATAGTAAAATGACACAGAATTTAGTGAGAGTCTTCAGATTTGCAAACCATCATAACAGAAATAATTGAACAACATTCTGCATAGTCTGTGGAATTGAATGATTCAACCAGGTGAGGAGGATATCTTGCTCATTGTCTCATTTTTCATTTGATCTTCCTGGGGCTTTTATCAGAGAGACTGTGAGATATTAAGAATTTAAATTCTGAATGTGAAATGGATATATTATGTGATAAAAAAAGCACTTTCAAATAGCATAACCTGTGTGTCCATCAGTTTCAAACTTGTATCGACCAAAAGAACTGCTCCATTTCATTCACCTTTTTTATAAGTCCCTTTGTAGTCATTTTCCCAACACACCCATTGCTCATCTCAAAACCATAAAATCCATAAAAGTTGCAGCTCTATAAATTTGTTAAGATAGCTTCACTTTGTAACAGCATTGATACTAAGATAAGTAGCGATTTTTCAAATCTTTCCAAGAACATTCAAAATCTCTGGTTCTGTTTAATTTTTCCCTTTTCTTTTCTTTTTATTTTGCCAGTGTTCTTTTTGGCAATTGTAACCATAAGGCAGCAGAAGAAGAAGCCTCCCTTTTCAGAGAAGATGGAAGAATTCAGAGAGAACATTGTCAGCTATGATGACGAAGGAGGTGGCGAGGAGGACACTGAAGCCTTCGATATTTCGGCACTGAGGACACGCACTGTCATGCGAAAGCACAAACCTCGGAAGAAGGTCGCCTCCGAAATCCAGAGCCTGTACAGACAGTCTCTGCAGGTTGGCCCAGACAGCGCTATCTTCAGGCAATTCATTTCAGAGAAGCTTGAAGAAGCCAATACAGACCCTAGTGTTCCTCCCTATGACTCACTTCAGACCTATGCGTTTGAGGGAACTGGCTCCTTGGCAGGATCCCTCAGCTCGCTGGGGTCAAACACGTCAGACATGGATCAGAGTTATGACTACCTTGCAGACTGGGGACCTCACTTTAAACAGCTTGCAGGCATGTACACCTCCCATAGAAGTGTGGGGGATTAGGCACTCTTTGGTTTGTTCTTTCATTTTCCCAAGTCTGAGCAACCAAAAACAACAGTGGATTTTTAAAAAGGAGATCAACCAACATTTAAATGTGTAAAAGAAGAGGCCAAGAGCTTTATTATGGAAAGTCTTGGGTGTAGAAATCTCTTGAAAAGTCACACCAGGGGTGTCATGACATGAAGGGATGGAGGCTGTCATTTGAAAACCTTGTGTTTTTCAAGGTGCTTGAATGCAAACTGTGCTGCTTTGGATATCTAGGTCCTCTTCTGAAAATCTGGGTCTTGCATGTACAAAAGAAGGAGTAGAAGCCATAAATGGATGTTGAAAACATTCATCCATAAGCTTTAAACAGTTTCCAAAGTTAAGACAGACTTTTGCTGTTGCAGTTGAATACATTCATTAACCAAAGTTAAACATGCATATTTGTATAATGCTTCATTATATAAATATACTTGTGAGAAAAAGTAGGCCCTAGATATTCTAATACAGTTGCCAGAAGTGCTCACAAAATCATCTATTTATTGTTTTTAGGATGGTAAAACTAAAACAAATGTCTTTTCCTATCAGTGTAAAGATAAAGACCCATTACAACATCAGCAAGTATTTGCTGCCATATTAGTTTTTAATGATTCTATTGGAAAATGTGTAAACCAATACTTAATTTAGCAAATAAGATAGGAAAAAGAATCAATATTTAACTTAAATACTGCAATTGAACTGCACATTATATATTACTGTACTTAGAACAAAATGCTGTCCAAACACAGGCATTTTTCCTTTTATTAAGAGTTTAAAGGATGACTGATTTACCAGCACAGATTTATTTTTTTATTATGGAATATAAAATTAGCTGCAGTAGTCAGTTTTATTATAACAATATTAAGAATCTTTAAAATGCTAAACTGATGGTTATAAAACTTTATGTATGACATTAGATAATAAGATAATAAAATGCTTTAAATGTTAATCCACTTTGAAAATGATCCTGAATCATTCCGTGAGACTCAAGTAAGATCTCAAAAGTAATTTCACACTGGTTTTTTTCCAACCATTCCATAACAAATATAAAGATGTCTCGGAATATTTCTTTTCTCTTACTTATACCAGTACCCAGCAGCAATTTCGGAACTGAGGTCATCAAATACTTTCAAATTATCCATCTGGAAAAAGCAATCTACCTGTATTTTATTCACCTCTCTTTCATCAGGTACTCATTTTACAGAAATTATATCATGTAATCAACTACTCATCAATTCAATCAGCTAAAAACTGGCAACAGGATAAGCCAAATTATGTGACATATTTCTTTCTGTTTTCCTTTTTTTTTTTTAAGTAAGATTTTAGGTAAGTGCAGCTGAATTACAGAGAGTCAGGGAAGGTTATGTGAGGAAGAAATAAACAAACAAACACCAACAAACAAACAAAAAAAGGCATGCAACAAACAAATTCTGCAATGTTGACTATGGCTGCTCAGCATTGAAGAAAAACAAGGTAAGGCTTAGTGGAAAAGTGCCAGTGCAGAGTTTAAATTTCTGCCAGCTGAAAATAAAATGTGAAGGACTTTGAAAATCAGGAGAGATTTCCAGTGTGAGGTATGGTAAGGACAGAAACATTATTCATTATATTCATAGCTGGAAAATTGTGAGTAGGAGGGTAACGGGGTAGAGTCGCTATCCGACCAGGTGCAGATGAAGCAGCACCTGCTTTCTAAGAAAAATAATTGTTCTTGCCAGTGTCATGCTAGGATGCCAGTATCAATGAGCAGCTACAAAACAGCCTTAAGAGATGCACAAGTAAAAATATTGTATTAATGACTCTAATCTTTTACTCTCAAACAAATGGCTCTCAAACAAATGTGGCAAAATAACCTTTATTTGAGATAATATTGCGACTGTTAGTAGTTTGCTACATGAAGACAAATAGAGAAAGAGAGAACAACTGTACAACACTGGTTGTTGATAATAGTGAAAACTACATGTTTGGGATTAAGTCCATAGATTTATGCGGGTTATACCCTAAACAAATCCTTATTCCACAGATGGTCCCAGTGGCTTTAAGAGAATTCTTTGTGCTTTCAGGTTGTATTTAGTGCAAAAAGGATAACAGTGTCTGATCCTTTCTCAATCCAGAGATTTTGTCCATTTATGTTGGTAAATAGCCTTGACCTCTCAACCATATTTGTGTTTATAATTTTCTGTCTTTACTGTGAGGTATTTCAATGATAAATAATTATTATAACTAGTGCATACCACTGCCATGTAGTTTTTGTAACCAGTGTATGCCATTGTCAGTAATTTCCGTGTGAAAAAGAATAGTGGCCTACAATGGATCTTAAATGATCTTTAGCTGAAAAAGCCTTAGGTCACGTTTGCATAACAGAAAGTGCATGTTTTGCTCTGAAACAAGAAGTTAATCCTAGCTGCTACTGGGCCTCGTCTTATTAGGTTCCTAGTATTCAATCTAAGTCAAATTTGTCAATTTATTTCCACATGTGAGAAAAGAACCACTGAACTTACGTAGTTACTTCACATTTCTTTTAACTTAGCTGAACAATGTGTAGAAAAAGGTTTTGTAGAATTGTCTTCTTCTTTGAAGGAAGTAAACATTCTGAGTAAGCAAAAATTTATCATATAAGAGGCATCATGATAAGGAATAACATGAAATTAATAAAGGATATGTCAGTTTCTGCTTATGAAATGTATTGAACTGTGGCATGGTTTTCCCAATAGAATCCTCCATTATCTTTATCTTTTAAAATTTGATTAGTAGCTAGAATTCACTGTGTTATTGGCTGAAGTGAGAAATGCGTGCATGGTGACAGATGATAAATAAATATTCAGCTATTCATGACCTGCCCAAGGCAATATAAGGAAGACTTATTGGCTGGTCAAAGGAAGCATGATTACACACACTGCTTTTCTGTCTGAATGCTTTCAAGAGATATTCCTGCATGTCTTTTTCTGTAACCTGGTAATGAGAAACATTAAGAATTAGTGAAATATCAGACTAAAGATTGGATGTCTCTTTCAGTCTCACTCATAAGGATTCAGAGTGCTGTGGGTTTTGTGGTATTATTTAAAAGCCAAGAAAAGGAAGACTATGCATATATTACCAATTCTTAATATTCAGATATTTGAAGTTTAAAAAAAAGTACAAATCACTGGACAGCATATTGCAGCTTCAGACTCATTACTGCGACTGGAAAAGTATATTTTGTTTATCAATTAACCAAAATAAAAACTTTCAACTTGGTTTTCATCTTATATATCCTGATGTAGGTTTTTTATTACCTAACACTGAGAAGAAATCCTGCATATTACTGAGGATAGTCTTAGTCTTTAATTCACATAATTTTCCTACTGCATTTTCTCACAGGTATCGTCATTACACTACTGGCTTTGCTTGCAAAATTTGCTTTTGAATCTGGTTGTTTTAAGACCCAATTATAAGGGGTTACCCTGTCAGATGAGAGGAAAATTTGTTTGAAAACACAGCGTACACTTTATACTTGAAAGTCAGATCTAACATATACTCTCTAAAGAGAAGAAGTTGAAGGAGTTTATGTGATTTTACATTTTAGAAAAGAATGCATTTCATCCTTGATCCACACTACAAACAAATGAAATAGAAGTTATATGAAAAAAATTCATTAGCTATTGGTAGTCTGTAAAATTTTTCTACCAAAAAATAGGTAAAACTATATTCTATGAAGAAAAATAGAGAGAATTAATGTTTATATATTAAAAAAAAAAAAAAAAAGTTGACATATTACAGCAGTAATCTGGTTGCTTTCATATTTGTTTGGAAAAAGAGAAATTCTTCATATATGGGTCTGTATCAGCCTTATGTCTCATACACAGAGTTCAAGGAACAGTAACATTTAACTCTAGTGCACGTAAGGATGAAACATGCATTCAGAGAGATTGCTTAGATCAGTATGAAACACTTTATTCACAGCAAATAGATAATAACATTAGTCAGAAAGATGCATAGGACTCAAAGGATGTCTGCCAGCAAAGGAAGTTAGATATATGGCACTAAGGGCAAATATTAATAAACACAATTAAAAACCATCACTACTTCACAAAAGTCTCCAATAGTAGAAACTGGAACAGGATATGAAAGGCAAATTCCCCATTCATTTTAATTATTATTTAGGTAATATTTTCATAATATTGAAGTTTACAATTTAAATAATACTTCACATATGGATATCCAAAGAGGTTTAGTTTGTAGAGAGGCAATAAAATCAGCATACATATATCTGACCTAAAGGATATAACAAAAGTTGATGGATTAAAGTTTAAAAGGATACAAACCTACCCATATGAAAAAAAAAGTGTGTGTATATATATATATATATATATGTAAAACATAATGTGTATGTATGTGTATATGTATATAAATATGAAGCCTTCCTTCTGACATTGTTATAAGTAAATTAGTCTCTGTCATCAGAAATTCCTCTGAAAAGAGACTTTTCAAAGGGCATCTTGGACAAATCTTTTAGTAGCTTAGAAGCTGAAAATAGAATTTTTTAGATAATGAATCTGTAAATTGGACTTACAAATGACAAAAGTATCTCCCATTATTAATAGTGAGGACACCCCAGATATAAGCAAGAATTGGATGACCCTGAAGAAACAAGAATAGAAAATGGTTAAAATGTATTGACAAAAGTAAAGATCATCCACTCTGGAAACAATACTAAAAAAATTATAAAATCTGCTATTATACTGGGCGCTTATCCAGTAGATAATTAAACAGGATGAGGATATTCTAGCTCCTGAAATAACTATGAAATGACAGCAACATTCAGCCCAGAAAAGGAAAAAAATCAAATATGAACCAAAGCTGTACAATAGATGAAATAAAATGTTGACTATGAAATGAAATTGAGATTAGAAAACCTAACTGTTTGAACCAAAGCTGTACAATAGATAAAATAAAATGTCGACTATGAAATGAAATTGAGATTAGAAAACCTAACTGTTTGAACCAAAGCTGTACAATAGATAAAATAAAATGTCGACTATGAAATGAAATTGAGATTAGAAAACCTGTTTAATTACTTGACAGTTCATTCTGTTTTGTCAGACTCTGACCAGCCACACTAATATTGTTTCTGAAATTCACACATTCTTTTAAACAATAAGCCAAAGGTAGATCCAATATTACTAATAAAGCATTATCATAGGACAAAAATCTAGTTATTAATTTATTTTTTATTACATATATACAAACACTTTGGCAAAAAAAGACAAGGTGTCCAACAGACATAAAAGAGGTGTAAATGATCCTTAAACCTCTCCTTCTGTACTTTGAACAGTCTAATCCAATATGCCCACATTTCATTTGTATCTGATGAACCTCATTACACTGGTTGTAAATGACAATTTACTTGTATTATTTATGAATTCAGAATATTATTACAATTACTTTGCAAATATTTAATGAGCATTCTTAAAGATTACATTGACTATAGTAATACATTTTCCAGGTTCTTGTTGTGCAAGCATCTTATTATCACAAAAATACATAAAAACATCCTACTCAGCTTCTACAAGCACTTGAGTCCACTGCAGTACATCTTGCTCAACCTTAGCTACCTAAAAATTGGAGTAGTTTTTCAACTTCCTTTCCTATGTTGCCACTACCAGAGACATCACAGAAATTCAGGGCAGGCTTGACTCTCCAGGACTTCAAAATGAGAGAGGCATCTCCCTCATGGGAAAGACTTAAACATGGTAGACCTTCCATAGCAAAGAATTCCTACTAACACATCTCCTTCATGTCACTGAGGACACTAACTCACTCCCAAAATTTCACCTATTCTCCCCAGCCTGATTGGGGTATAAGGACTGTGTTTTGTCCTTTTACCTTCATGTACATTTGGATTTATATTTAAAAACTCAATATTTTTCTTTGGCAATAGCTCCTGTCAGTCTTGAATTATTATTATTGCTTTATAGTATCCTACTAACAGCTAAAGGTTTCCAAGTCAGCTCTTTGTGAAGAAAGCTATTTTGATATCTCAAATTTCAGGAGATACAGAGAAAGATACACGAAATTAAGGCCAAAAGAGGTCAAATGATTCATGTAGTTGGTTAACTCCTGAGCTGGAAAAAACTTCTAGATCCTGAAATATTGTCTGTCATTTTCTCTGTCTCAGTGGCCATATAGAAGAGAGTCAAAGTGGTGAGCATTTTCTTGTGTGTAAATCACCCTCTCTTTTGTACACTTTTGCTGTTAATGTTGTTGTTGCTGCTCGTTTCTCATCCCATTGGTGTTTGTTTGCAGTACATTGTTGTCTCAGCCCATGGACTCTGCTTCTTTGTCCCTCTCTCACTAGAGGAGGGCGCAGGGAAGTGGGGCAGCTTATTTGGAGTTTAATTGCTAGCTGGTTTTAAACCACCACATTTCATATAAAAGTTTTATATCCACCTGAGTTGGTCAGTTCTGATTTTGTATGTCAGTTTAAAAAATTTTTTGCATGTGACCAAAAGATTTGCTTGGGGGCATTTTTATATGTTTGCTAACATCCTTTACTCCTTCATCTTTCTTCGCTGGTCTACAAGCCTGATTATACTTTATATGGTTTGTTCTACATAGGCTGAATATTTCTTTGTTCTAACGCTCATTTTAACCAGGTCGTGATATTGCATCCCTTTGGTGATCCGAAGTTAAGCAACAGCAAGCTGTTTGCACCCTGTAGAATCCTGTTCCAATGGCAGCACCCTGGGCCAATAATTTCAAGGCCTTTTCTCATTTTGTGCTTTTATTATATGCTGGATTTTATTCTAAGATCATAGGTTCATTCTACGGCAAATAACTCTTTCAAATAGTTGAATACAAAAATACAAATATAGATATATAGATAGTTACACTACACGATTATATAAAGCTAAGCAAAGGTAAAACAAACCAGATAATAGTTACCTGACCATTAGGTAATTTTTTATGGTTAAGTAAACCATAACATATCTTCACTCAGGCCAAGATAAGTCCAGAGAATAGCTGATGGGTCCTGAGGCCTGTGTTATCTTGACACTAAGCCGCTTACAAACAGTAACATCTCCATAGTTGCTACCTACACGTCAACAATCACTGGAAGTTCTTCAAAGGGAAAACACAATCAAAAACTAAGAACTAACTGTCTCCTAAAATTTCAAGTATTTCTGGAAGAGGAATTTCCCTGAAAGGAGGTGAGAATAGCCCTTACCTTTCTCTTGATCTGCTTTAACATGGAAAAGGTAAACATTAGAATTAATATAATTTGTAAGGATTTGTCAGAAATGTGTTTTCATCCTTGCTATTTCTTCAGGGTATATTTACAACATGAAATTCCTGATTGTCCACCACCTATTTTGATTCATGGATCCTTTGACCAGCAGAAAACTTTCTCCGTCTTCTGCTGTCTAACTGCTCTTATGTGATAGACAGTTTCTGACTATTAGAACTGTTTCTGACATTCCTTGTAAAATACACACTGTATTTGTATATTGGTTTTCTCCAAAGATCATACAGAGCAATTTTAACTTTCCAAGTTTCTTCTCCTTATTGATTTACTGGATTGTACAATTCTGACAAGTGTGCACTTTTTGGTCCGAGCATTTTCTTGATGTTTCTTTAATGTGAACCTTTAAAAGAAAAAAAAGAAAAAAAAAAAGAAAAGAAAAAAAGGAAAAGAGCAGGAGGGAACCAAAACCTCAGCAAACAGGGAGAAGTATCACTGTGGAATGCAGTTTGAAAGACAATCAGAAATGGAACCTACTGGGAGTTCTACAACTTAAACTGTAATAAAAGAAGAATTTCGACCTCTATTTTAACTTTGTAGGACACAAAATACCCTTAGAGACCCCTAACAACATTCCTGCTATTGTGGGGACCTGGGACATCAGGGATGCTATCCATTATCTGGTTCTCGAACAGTGGTACATTACAGATATTTCACTGTAGCTCTTAAGGTCATGATGGTGTGGCGGGAAGCATTTTTGTAACCCTTACTTATGGAGTTGAAAATGTGAAAAATTTTCAAAGATATAACCAGGATTTTTAACTAAAAATTATCTCATCTCATATTCCTTTGATTTTATTATTATTACCATATTTATTATTATCGTATTTTAAATAATAATTTGACCTTTGAAGTCTGGCAGTATAACAATGTCTAAGAATGGATGCTCCTTGTCTACAGGTAATGTTTGAGGAAAAGATAAGGAAATCTTTATGTCAGTTTGCACAAAAAAAGGGAAAAAAAGCAGACAGAAGTTCCATTAGTTCTCATAAAGGACCTCAACCACCCCAAAATCTGCTTAGTTTTTTTTGTTGTTTAAGAGGTGCAAGCAATATTATGCATATGTAGATATAGAAAGCACACAAACTCTATTTTCTTAAATAAATAACATCATCCCAATCCCAACAACTCTTGATTATTTCTTTGTTTGATCACAGTTAGGCAATTCTCATACATTTTATTGCTTCTGACTTCCTGGGAATTTAATATTCCCTGCCCTTTTTAGAGAAGTCGGCATACCCTAAAAAAAGTCAGATTCAACCTAGGCATACCCAAGGGACTTTTTGTATTCCTAACGGTTTACTACTATCTCTCGTAGCAGTTGTTGAAGGGAAGCCTTGCAACCTGTGCCTTAGAGAAGAATGTGGGAGGACAAGAAAGTAAACAAGTGTCATGAATCTCAAAACCAAAATAAGAAAATTAAGTCATAACTCATCTTCAATAACAAAACATAAAAAGAAAGAAACCAGAAAAGACTCAGACCTGGAAAAGCCATTAAAAGGGAAGCTTTAGAGATGAATCTGAGATAGGAACATCAATTTTCTTTCCTCTCTGATTGTTTTAAAATGATACTTTGATCCATCCTTTGAGCTTTCAAAAGTACATTTGTGGCAACAGTGTAAAGAGAGGAAAACATCATTTTCTGACAGAACAAACTTTTTCTTCAATGCTATTTAAACTTCAAGTTTTTAGGCTAATCTTTGAGCACATTCCAGGCAACAGTCCAGCTCAATCTGATATTATGGCTTTCAAAAACTTCCTTCTCCTGGTTTTGGATGCCTTTTTTGACTATGCATGCTTCCTCATCAAAAAAGCTAATTAAAAAAAGCTAATTATCCAATTTACAACACATGTTCTAAATTCCTAACACCTGAAACTGATATTCTGAAGCCCCAGTGCATACTTAACCCTGTCTTTTGCAAAACAAGTGGAAAATAAACAAATGTCTACTGATTTTCTTAGAAGGTATTTTTCTTTTTATTGAGAGAGGATTCTCAGCTGGAACAATCAATCATCTGTACAGTGAGAAACCATATTTAAAAAGTCCCTATAATAGTGTCATTGTGGGGATATTTATAGTGATTTTTTTAAAGTATGCAGCTATTTACTGGTGGTTATGTTTCATGCTGGTTTGCTTAGACTAATGGATGGGAAAAAGATCACTAAACAGTTTCACTGCTGGAAATTCTGGGAGTCTGTAGAAGCACACTGGCTCATTGAGAGTATACTCATATGCTTTAACACTGAGCAATTTTATACAATGTTATACTATTGAAAGAATTTTGAAAATGTTTGACCAACAGTTTTGTATTATTCTGCATTTCTGGACTAGCCTAAAAACTTCACAAAGAACCTTATCAGTTGTCCATTGGGTTTCTGCACCTTACTGCAAAACACTGGAGTAAGCTCTTCATTTTTGAACTGCTACTCTAACACTTTTTTGTTGTTGTGGTATTGCATTTGTGGTGTTGAAAGTTTCCGTCAACTGAAGTTATTTTGCAAAGTTATTGAAACAATCCTAATGAAATATAGCTAGGTCTGCTGGCTTTATTTATTTATTTTTCTGATGGTTGCAGAAAATTTTCATCCATTTAAGCACTGAATTTTTATTTCTTTACAGATGACCTGAAGATCCAGTGCTTATTGAGAATCACTGCGCAAGCAGCTTCCACTAAGTGGAAATTATATACATCCTTTTATGCTCCTATATTAACTTAAATGCTGATTATTGTGGTTCTTTTTAATTTTCTTTCTTTCTTTTTATTTATTTTTTTAACTTAAGATGATTCATATGGGTTCAAGTCTTAGCATGTAAAGCCTAGATGTGCTACTGTAGGGTCTACTTTACATACCATGGAGCTTATTGGTAGGAAAATCCTGATATCCAGGATTAGCTTCACACTGTGATTAACTTTTCAGTGCCAACAGGATGGGATTTTTAATTCTAGGTTTTAATAAGTTTATGTCATTTATCATTTGAACACTTCAGTTAGAAATACACTATTCTCACATAAAATGTTTTTATCCTACATCCTCTTTTTCAGCTTCTCATAAACCAGTTCTGCAAATAATTTTAATTCTTTCTTAAAGGATTCGTTTCAGAATAGACTCACACAAGGCTTTCAAATGTTAATATTTCAGTTATTTTCCTTTACAAGTGAATTTTCTATCAAATGAAATGTAACTGTTAATGCAGCATCCACTGTTAAACAAATCAGGCTTGTTTGTGGCTTACCTATACAGCTTCAGCTGTTGGAGGAGAGGAGAAAAATGAAAAGCATTTTTATTTTTATTCTGTATATGATATGCTAAAGTATTTGATATTCTTCTTCAGATAGGCATGAATGTATTGTAGAGCCCTTAAGATATGTACAATTCAAGGTCATTCCATGTAGATGTGATGTTTTGTCTCAGAAATAGCCATAAATTCAATTTGATTACAGGATATCCAAACTCATGTCCTCTTTTTTTTCCCCCTCATCTAGCCCATTGTGAATACAAGATCTCTCTGCCTCATGAACTTATTTTACCTCCAGTTTCTGAAAGTATACTCATAGTAAATTTAACTATAAAAACAAATTATTCATCTGAATATTGATCCTTGTCCTTCAACAGCTGAAAATTATTTACTTTGCTGCATACATAGACAATAAGGGCTCCTGTGCAAAGGACCAGGAATGCTTGATGAGTTCACCAAAAATGCTATGAAAAGTGTTACCCAATGCAGCACAAAGAGTCATGGAGTATCCTGTCCTGCAGGAGACGCTACCGGCAAGGTGGCAAAAGAAGTGTGGCACAAATAGGACTCTGCAGTGGAGGTGTTCTGCTCCTGTCACCCTGATTCACGTGTCTGTATCTATGAATAAACAGGTAGATGCAGACCATCATATGCATCTTGTGAATATTCCCACCATCCCCTGAGCTGTCCAGATCCCAGCCAGCTGTAGATATAGAAACCATATTATCACTCGAGCACATAAATAAACCCTTATTAGAAAGAAATTATGTTAACTTGTTCTAAACACAGCTCCACTCTGCAGCTCTGGAATCATAACAGGATTAGATGTGGCTGCCTTGACATATCTACACCTGCCTGCCTACATTTCTCTGCGGAGAGGGGCTCTAATATTGGCTTCATCCTGACTTACTCTGTGAGGATTATTATACTATTAGGGGTCAGATTCAAAAGAGCAGCTTCTCAGGGAAAAAGGCATCAGTATTTTGCGGGTTAACTATTTCAACAGCATCCAATAACACTGCAAATTGCAGAAGTGGACCTTCCGTTATGAATCACTTTCTTCTTCAAGTGGTGCTCTGTTTTCTAATTAATTGTTCATATAAGACTTATAGAAACTCAGGGCCAAAAATTGCTGGAAATTATGGGAGAGTAGTTGAGCACTTTAAACCAGACATGAAAGGTTAAATTCTGCCTTTGAGCAGTACTTATGTCAGGCATACTACAGCCTGAAAACATTCACTTTATGAAATAAAGTTCAGCTATTTTTACACTGCACAGAGCATACAAATCCAGATAATTTACTGCAGTTGAGCAGATGCTTGTTTTGTTTTGACGTTATTATTGTTATAAATATAAAGAATGAAAAATAAGCAATACCAGCCAATGGAGAAATGTTATTACTATAAATGAAGAGCTTTGAAATACTGCACAAATTGAGGAATCAGACAAAGAGAGAGCATTATATGAAAAGATCTCTGAGAAAAAGAGTAAAGCCAGAATTCTTATAAAGGAATAAAATAAGGAAGTTATAAAAGGGGTTATGGACTGAACTTTCTTTGTTTCTCCACCACGATGGGTCTCTTGCTGTTTGGGAACTGCAGTGGTTTCCGTAGGAGAGTTCAGAGGCCAGGAAAGGGAATTGTAGATGAAACAATCATCATCCTCTTGAAAAAGGCAGATCTCAGGAAAGGCAAGGAGCACCCGTCTCATCCTCCTCATTGGTAATGAGGCCAGAGCGTACACAAAATGCCTCACTCTGAGCAGCACGGTCTTTAGGGAATTCAGAGGATTCCCACAGCACTACGGGGCACACAGCAACAGCTTGTAAACAGACTCATCCTATAAAATTATAGGCTTCATATATGAGGGATACTTGTTTGTGGGGAGGGCAAGGCAGAAGGAACCCATCTTCTTCATGATGGGGATAACTTTCTATGTGTGTGTTCTATAAGAAAAGCCTTGGTTGTGTTTTCTAGTGCTACAGGACCATATTTAGAGCTGTTTCTCTAATACAGTGAGATTTGCTCATTTTGCATGCAGTGTTTCGCCCGCTAAGAAAGGCCAGAGATAATTTAGCCTGTAGACCTCAGGCTGTCTGAAGACTGCATGGTTTTTACAATAACCACACTGCCTACACAGTGGTTGATTTGACTGATGGTAAGTTAGGCTTGATGATTCATCTAAAATACTCAAACCTAGTGCCCAAAAAGTTAAACTGACAGCCAGAAGGTACATGGTTCCAGACTGAACTGCCCTAAAGCATGATGAGCTTTGTCTGTGCTGTCTGTACAAGGGGTATGAAAAAATTCCCAAATATTCCAAAATGTCACATAGGGCAATTCTGATAGAAGACCCCATGCAGTTGGTATCTTTCCCCTTAACATGTTTTACAAAATTTATATGATGGTTCTATTGACTATCAGGTTGCTTGGCTGGTATCCTAGGGCAGATAATTGGCATCAAGAAGGAATGACAAATTCTAGTTGTTCAGTATGTGATAACAGCTATGACAGCTGATGGCACTTACTCATTCAGCTTCATTGATAGGACTCTTTTTTTTTTCCTTTTTTATTACTCTTCTTAGTAGAGGATTCTGGAGTGAGATATTTTACAACTATTGTATCAGCTCCATATATGTGTATATATATTATATACATGTCTTTCTAATGAACATTTGAGGTAATGTCATGACATTGATTTGAGTTTGTCAGGTATGATGGGACTCCAGCAGGAGCACAAAGAAAAACAAGCCAGTCTTAGTCTATAATAATGGTTGTTTTGGTGTGCTTCTCTTCCACACATTCTAAGGTTTCAAGCATTCATTTTAGTATTAACTTCCTCATCAATTGTTGTCTTATCTATTCAATTGATATTGCTTTTAAAATATATTTTTGTTCTGTTACATATTAACATCCATCTCTAGAAAGCAGCTGTCAGAGTAGTGAAACTTGATTTTTTCAGTTCAGCAATAGCTTCTCAGGCTTTAAGATTTTGAAGCATTTGTTTTTACATCTCACTCACAACTTTTCACTCTACTATTTCTTTGAATGACTTTTTTTTCCAGAAGGATTATTATTATTGTGTAGATGACTCCTTATGAGACTCACATAATTTACCATTGACCTGCACTGGATATCTAGTGTTGGCAGGGGGTCCTAGGTTCCCCATTCCTTCCACAAGCCAAATATCTGTTTTGTGAAACAGAATGCAAACGTTCTCAGCATTTCATGCAGATCATTAATGAAGATTAATTAATCCTTGAAGAGGATTGGATCCTGTATGGATCCCTGGGATACACTGCCAGTTACTGGCCTCCAACTAGACTTTATGCCACTGATTACCTTGCGCTGGGCTCAGGTGCTCAGAAAGTTTTCAATCCACCTCCATGCTTATCCAGCCCATACTTCATCAGTTTGTCTCTGAGGATCTTGCAGGAGACAGAGCCAAAAGCCTTCCCCACAGGACAAGGTATGCTCTCCCTTCACCTACCCCATCAATCATTTTATTGTAGAAGGCTATCAGACTGGTCAAGCATGGCTTCCCCTATGTGAATCCTTGCTGACCACTTTTAATCACCTTCTTGTCCCTCATGTGCCTGGAAGTGGTTTCCAGAATTAGTTGTTCTAGGATTTTACCTTTTGTTTATGTGCTACGTTCTACTGTATTTGAATGCCAATCCCACAGCAGAATCAAGCTAACATTCAAACCTCTAGAGTACTAGTGAATTTGAGACAATCTTGATTGATTTTTCTACCTGTAAAATATGCTGAGTAGTATTTTACTGCTTTGTATGGAACAGAATATATTTCTTTTAAATTGGATCCTGAATTCAAAGTGTTCTGTAAAATCCAGGTGTCTTTTTTTCATATCGCTGATACATCTAGGCAAGTGGAATATCTTTATCAATCGTGTTTCAATTAATTTATTGTACAATTTGACACAAGAATTGGTTAAAATAATATGAAATACCTAAAAAATATGGTACATTTACAATAAACTTTTCTGTAGCTTCTAAATTGGTGAAGTGTCATATTCTGAGTATAACAGAATTATGGAAAATTATCCGGGATTTCAAAGACAGAAAATTATTAGCTTGAACTTGTCATTCATTGAAATGTCTTTCCAGTCATTTATAAAGGCATTGATTTCATAGGCTAGCTTCCAAATTCAGGTTGGCAATAAATTCTTAGCGTCAAATTGTAAACATGAGAACCAAATAACATCACTAAACTACAAAGATATTGGGAAATTTCCAGAAATTTATTTACAAATTTCAGATAATTAATTTGATGGAAGGCTTGTCAGTGTTCCCTTTTCATATCAAATAGTGGCTTCTATTAAAATTGTCTGTTTTGAAGTGCTTCATTTTTTTTGTCTCTCCACAATCACAAATAATGAGGGCAGAGAGGGATTTTTTTTCAGGGAGTGAGTGGGTGGTGGGTATTACTTGTTGGCTTGTTGTTTGTTGTTTTTTTTCTCTCCTAGTTTACAATAAAACATCTGACACTTGTAAGCAGTAGTAGCTATTACTCTAAAGATATCTTGATTGGCATCACTAAAATTACCCTGTAATAGCTAACACATTAACTGTTTGAGGAATAAACTGTCATTTATTATTTCCTCTCCTTCCCTCAATTTTTTGGTAAGTTTAAGCAGGTTTTAGGCATATATGTTATTTTCTAAAGCAAAGTTATGAGTTGACCTAAAAACTAATGCCATTATTAAAAAACTATTATTGAGCTCTACTTGAATAATTGTTGACAAAACTGTCAGTTACGTGTCTACTGCATGGTCTTTGGAATTTTTTTAAAAGTTAGAAAAAACACAGCTTGAATTGCATATGCATATGCCTGGTGGAATATATGTATTTGGTGGTTAGAGGGGAAAAACAATAAGAGAAACATTCTGAGTCAGATGCTCATGAAATCTAATATAGAAATCACAGATAAAAAATGAACACGGAATGCAGCAATTCGATGTCAGTGCTTAGTGTCCTTATCACTCAGATCTTCATGAATGTCTGAGATGACTTCAAATATCGATGAAAGAGGCTGGGTCACTCAAAATTTGTTCTCTATACCATCAAGACCAAATTATACAAAATATGAAAAGCCTACTTGTTTTCTCTCATTAGTCCTTCTTGAGTAGTATGTTTACCTGTTTAACTGGAGGATTTCTGCCTGCTATTTTTGCTCCTTTTATTCTTCATTCCAGTTTTGAAATGGAATGAAACACAGCTCTCCAATAAAACAATAAAAATCACTCTTGCAAAAAATGTAGTCAAGTCAAAGACATTATTTGATATAATTCTCTTTCACCTGCTTATATTTTCTGAGCTGCTACTGATTTTCTCAACTGGGTCAGACTTTTAAAAGGTGAGGTTAGCTCGTGATGAAACTAAACCTGAATTTGCAGTTATCTCTTCAGAATGTTAGGCATTTTTGTGTTAAAATTCTTGTGCCCTTTTGTTTTTCTTATTCCCAAGTTTTTCTAATACAGTTTAATTGATTTTTTCCTTTTTTTCTCCAACTTTGCTTCCAGTCCTCATGTTGTGATTTTGTTTGTTTGTATTTATCTCAAGCATATTTGCTAGACCAGATGAGAGATTAAGAAAGATTTCCATAACTACCATCTTTAGCTGCTTCTTTTTGATATTCCTATTCCAAGTAGTTTATTTCTACATTTCTATTCTCTATTTTTCTAATTGTGTTTATTATGATGATGTGATATTTGCAGTTTTAAAAAATAAATCTAGGAAAGCTTTATCTTTTTATTTTCAGAATCAACTAATTGGCACCTGTCATATTAAACTTGAGCACACACTATTTATTTTTCAAGAAAAAAAAGTTGTGTTGAATTCACAGAACTGTGGGTTCTAATCTGCATTTTACATTATTTCCAACATTCTGCTCACAACTTATGTGCAGTAAAGTGTGTTCTCTGCAGAACCAGTTTTATGATACATGTGCAGAGATACATTTTAATTTTATAAAAGTACTTTTAAATGCATTATCATAGCTCCTAGAGAGCCAGTCATGGCTGAGTCCCTTTTACACTTAGGAGTAAAGCAATTTTGATCCAAATGATCATATCTGCTTCAAAGACTTCACATGGTAACACAGCTAAAAAAAATCCCAAAACATTGGGTATCTACATGCAAGGACTTCAGGGAAGAGAGACAAACCATTGGTTATATCTTCTGAGTCTTTTGGGTGACATTTCCTGTTAGGTATGGTCTTGTCCTTTTATTCAGGCCTAGATTTTGCTTTGAGGGCAAATGAAATGGTGCAAAGCAGGCACAAGGAAAGAGCTAGTGAATTTGGAATACAGGCTTGCTTTCTGGCTTTATTATGTAGTAGTGCACAATTAGAGACCAGAAGAAGAATATACTTCTTTTTCTATGAAAGTAAGCTGTGTTGCAAAAATCCTGGAAAATTTAAAATTCAACATGACTGCCACATATGAGAGCTCAGACTTTCCAAATTGATAGAAAAATAAATCATATGAAATTAATACCTATTTTTTTTTTCTTAGTTCTAGTTTCAGTCCCCAACGAAAAAATTAAGTATTTTGAGCCAAGCAAAGTGATCTCATTCTTTCATAGGGGTTACTCTGTGAATCAGATTACACATGAACAGTACCAAGATTTTGACTGATATCTTAGAGATCATCTTTGTAGAAATGCCACCTTACCTCTCATTCTTTATGTTGTTTTTAAAATGATGTGGTTTTTAGATTATGAAAACTGTATTGGTATACAAAATTACTGTTCTGTGTTCTACACCATGTACATGGAAGTTTTCCCTAAGTCTGTCTCTTAAGGCTTGTTTCTGTCCAGACAGTGTGGGTAAACTCAGTCTCAAACACAGTTTTGAAGGTAACATAGATCCAGCCTTCAAAACCATATTTATCTGCGTGGGAATATTTCAAAAATCTATAGAAGAAGGAGACCATAGGTGAGGTAATAGATCATAGTTACACAATCTTTTCTGGTTTTCCATTATATTTAATTTTCATGATGTTCTATTTTCAAAATTAAGTTAGGCATAAGTCGATTATTTAAACACCTCTTTTTTTAATAGGAGCTACTCTCTTACTTCCTTTACAGCAATTCAACTATGATTCTATTCCAACAAAGCACCTTGGTCCCAGTTTCACTGGAAACAAAAGCAAGCAAACAAGGACTCAAAAAACAACCAGACAAGCAAGAAAACATTGAATTTATTTCAAATTTCAGCATATGCTTATATTCTTTTTCTAGGCAATGAATGAACAAAAACTGAGAAAATCATGTGGATGTGATTTATTGGTAGGAACACTTAAATCTAACTGAAAATTGGTTTTGAGTGGAAGGCTACAGGTTTAGTGTTATTAATGCAGCTGTACCTCCTTGTTGGACTGAAGAGACCAAATCCCCAAACTCTTTGAATTTGGAATTTTAAAAACAAATTTTTGGGGGGTGAAAAAAAAGGAAAGTAAAAGATTAGAAGGAAGATTAATCTAATGTTCAATATTTTGTTAAAGCTCAAGGAAGGCTCTGTAGCTGAAATATGGCTTCTAATGTTATGTTTCCTTTCTAGATTGTATTTTCCTAATGTTTCCTTTTGTACCAGAGTATGAAGAGACATAAAGCTTTTATCTTTTATTTAAAATTAATCAGGAGTATATTACTTTACCAAGAAAGATTAAGAAGAAAAATCTTTTCCCTTACAAAAGGAAACAGTTTTGTAAGCAGATTTGGTTTTCGATTCTGGATCTTCCTGGCTTGCGAGGTGACCTTTGAAAAAGGTTGTGCTTGTGCTGAAGTTCTTGCATTTTTATGCTATATTGATATATGCAAAGTAAGTTCTTAGGTGCATTGCACTCGTTGAATAAAATCTACATTGAGATAGCAAAATTTCAAGACAATAACATGCAATGTTTTAATGAATCAAAGGTTCTTGACTATATATCTTCCATTAAGTTGAGATGTTCTGAGGCAATTTCTTATAACTAAAAGACATTAACAGATAAAAATTTTAGACAATGTTCGGTGATTTGAATTTAATGGCTTTGCATCTGAACCTGGAACAAACTCAACCCTCTTGGTAAAGATTCAGTCTTGCAATATGCCTATCACTTTGTATATTGCATGGGAAAATACATCAGATCATCACAGCTATAAAGGAAACCCTAACACATGAGAGATCCCCAAGGCTGGCTGCAATTAAGCGTCCATCCTATGACAATTTATGAGTTAATAAGACTTTCTCTAAAGTTATAAAGTGTCTTTTCATACAGTAGCTTCAGGTATCTTCCTCGTAAGGTACAATGTGAATGAGAACTCTCTGAACTCTCCTGCAGATAGAAGACACTCTCCTGCAGATGTGAGATACTGGGACTGTACATGTGAAATGTAGGAGTCAGCTCAGTAGTCTGCCCCCTCACCTTCCCTCCCTACCACCCTTGCCAAAAACAGTGTTCTTATCAAAGTCTCAGCAAACTCTGTGAATTTTTCAGGACAATTAGGTGTTCATCATAAGTATGTCGACTGAACAAATAAAAGATTTATTTCTGTCAAATGGATCACTCCCCAAATTAGAAAAGCTCTAGACTAAGTATTTTGACTGTTTGGTTTTGTTTTTTTGAAGTACCCTAGGAATTAAACTGGTTGGTTTTTAACTTTTTTATAGAAGTCTCTTTCATCCTGATGATTGAAATACAGGGCAATGTATTTATTCAACGCCAAAATTCACTACTGTCTCCATCATTATGAAATCTGAGGCAATTGATTTTAAGAAGTATTCTAACCTGTGTGATTAAGATAGCCAATACGTAATGGTCACAGGATAACAAAGCAAACACACAAAGCAAAGCAACGTGAAAGGAGGCAAGAAGACTTCAAAATGAATTATAGTCCACAATATTGTCTCTCTGAAATACCAGATAGCAAAGAATTTGTCCAAACTATGTATTATTTGTGTGAGAATGGAAATAACAGCAAAGAAATGTAGGTATGATAGATAATCATCCCCTCTGCTGATATGGAGTCATGAGATATGGATGAAATCAGATTTAATAACTTCAAAACTTTACAGTGCAGATGAAGCCTAGCACAAGAGGTTCAGCAATCTCTTATGATTTAACAGAACTCATATTCATTCACTTCATCCCGAATATCCATTTTAACAAAGTCAATTACTTTCAATTACTCGTTTCCAGTTTTCCTGCAGTGACTGCCATAGCCCCTAATTACCACGAAATTCAGAAAAAAGATACTCATTAACAAGGTGCATTGGTATCAGGAATGTCCGACTGTACTGTATTGGAAAAAAATTAAGAAAACAACCAGATCCAGCACAGGTCAACATTCTACAGAGAATTCCTTTGGAAAATAGTAACAACAAGAAGATTTTAACTGTATTCTCTGCCTGCACAGAATTTTTTTTCATCCAATTCTATATGATACATACATATGTTCACTGAATAACCTAAACATTATAAAATACAGTCATGTAATTTCTCATTCCCATTCAAAACAGTTTTGGTTTTTATATAAACCAGTTTCATGCCAAATAGCTTAGAGTTGTTTTCTCATCTATTGGCAAAAGATTATAGGTTTTCATTCTAACATATAAAGGGAAGAAAGTGCTGGAAAACAATTTACAAAATACTATAATCATCTTGGCTTATCACTGTTCTTATTAATGTAGCTGCTCTTGTTACCTATTACTCTTTCTATTCTGAGCTGCTATTTCAAAAAATCATTGCTATTTATTGCTCACATAAAACTGATCTTCCAATTTTCTTTTCATGTTTATTTATTTTATTTTTTGTCTCCATTAAATACTAAGCCATGTTGAGCAATCTGATTCTTCTAGGTTATTTTACCCATCTCTTTCTACCCAGGATGAAACTCAGCAGGGTTTACAAAATAAACTGAATTTCAGGAGAGGCTTAGTTTTTCTTTCTTGGTTATGCTGTTTAGCATATTTTCTGATTATGTAATTAGTTTTCTTCCTTAGGATTTTCTTTTGGTTTGCAAGGGCAAAAATTGATTAGGATCACTCTGAGAGTACACCTGAGAAAAGTCTGGGTCTTCAACATATATTTAATTCAGCCATTTACTTACTTAAAGGCATATATTACAAAGATAAATCCTTCATAGTCACTGCTCAAAAGCATCTAACTGAAAAAAAATGTACGAAACCAGCTGAGCAGTCCTCCTCTACATTCCTTAGACAGAGTTAGTTTTATATACTTTTTTAAGACTGTCTTTATACTATATGTGCTGCAGCATATGAAAAAATGGATAGCAAACAGGTTTTGGGTATTAGGAATTCAGAGGAGATGACTGACCTTTGTAATCCAGGGTATTTCATCCATTTATGATATACCTTTCATTCTTTTTGTGAAGACAGTAAGTTTATTAAGGGAAGAGAGGCCCCAGAAAGCCAGTTAATATTCAAGGATCACCTTATCTAAGCTCAAGAGCAATGCATCCCAAACATGAAAAGTGGGACAAAAAAGCTGGCAGACCTGCCTGGATGAACAAGTAGCTCCTGGAAATAGTCAAGCACACAAAAAGGAAGCCTACAGAGGGTGGGAGCAAAGACAAGTAGCCTGGGAGGAATACAGAAAAATTTTCTGAACAACTGAGGATCAGAGTAGGAAAGCTAAAACCTGCATTGAATTAAGTTTGGACAGGGTCATCAAGGGCAATAAGAAAATCTTCTGTAGGTATGTCGGTGGTGGAAGAAAGACCAGGATAGTGTGGACGGTCTCTGAGAGGAAATGGAAGACCTGACTACTCTGGTATGTGATGAAGATTGAGGTAGTCAATATTATTTGCTACAGCCTCCACCAGTAATTGCTCCAACTACAACACCCAAGTCACAGAAGGCAAGACAGGGACTAGGAAAATGAATAACCACTGTCCACTGTAGATTAAGTCCAAGTTTGAGATCATTTAAAGAACCCGAAGGTACAGGGGTCCTTCGGAGCTGATGAGATGTATCCATGGCACCTGACAAAATGCATCCACTGGTCCTGAGGGAACCAGTGGATAAAGTGACTAAGCCACTATCCATCATATTTGAGAAGTCATGACAATACAATGAAGTTCCCAGTGTCAGGAAAAGGAAAAACATAATCCTCATTTTCAAAAAGGGAAATAAGGAAGATCTGGGAAACTACAAACCAGTCAGTCTCACCTTGATGCCCGGCAAGATTATGAGGCAGACCAGTCTGGAAACTATGCTGAGGCACATGAAAAATGAGAATGTTGTTGGTGACAGCCAATATGGCTTCACTAAGGGAAAATCATGACTGTCAAATCTGGACACCTTCTTCAAGGGGTTATGCTGTTGGTGGATGAGGAAAGGGCAACCAACATTGTGGGAATTAACAGCAAGTCAGCAGGCCTGTCTGGTTCCGACATAGACCTCAGCACAATAAGTTTGTACCCGCGAGAAACAAGAGCTAGAAATGTAAACAATAGAGAGAAAAAACAGCAACATGACTGCACCTGGTGTTTTTCTGAATGGTTGAACACTGATGTTATAAGTAACCAATAATAGTATATTGTGGTTAATATA
>VZRJ01011161.1:190795-240628 GCA_013397565.1 Ptilonorhynchus violaceus | reverse complement strand
GAGGCCATTTTCCACCTTTCTAACTTAGAGAACACTCTGTGCTGCCATGCCATAGATAAGTACTTAATAAACAACCTGATTAGAAGAACTCCTCAGCATCTCCTGTGTCTAACTCTGAACTCTGAGCAAAGAACTCACGAAGCAGCAAAGGTAGAAATAGAAAACGGAATTCTATTAATCCTACACATCAGCTTTGCTTCTAAATTGGAGAGACATGGATTTGATAGATGGACTACTCAGTGGATAAGGAATTGGCTAAATGTTCACACTCAAAGAGTTGCAGTAAAAAGCTTGATGTCCAAGTGGGGACAGTGTTACTGGTAAGGTTTAACATCTTTGTTGGTGACATGGACAGTAGGATTGAATGCACCCTCAGTACATTTGCTGACAACACTGAGCTGTGTGGGAAAGGATGGCATCCAAAGGGACCCTGACAAGCTTGAGAGTGGGCACATGCAAACCTCATGAGGCTCAGCGAAGCCAAGTTTAAGGTCCTGCACCTGGTTTGGAGAATTCCTAAGGACAAATACAGGCTGTAGAAAGAATGGATCAAGAAGAGCCCTAAGGAGGAGAATTTGGGGGTCTTGGTTGACAAGAAGCTCAACATCAGCTGGCAATGTGTGCTTGCAGCCCAGAAAGCTTTAACTGCAACCTGGCTGCATCGAAAGCAGCATGGGCAGCAGGATGAGGGAGGTGATTCTGTCACTCTACCCTGTGCTGGTGAGACCCCACTTGGAGTGCTGCAGATAGCTCTGGGGCCTCCAGCATAAGAAGGATGTGGAACTCCACCTGTTGAAGTGGGTCTAGAGAAGAGCCATGAAGATGATCAGAGGGCTGGAGTACTTCTCCTATGAAGACAGGCTGAGAGAGTTGGGGTTGTTCAGCCTGGAGAAGAAAAAGTTCTGAGGAGACCTTACAGCAGCCTTCCAGTACTTAAACAGGCCTAAAAGAGAGCTGGAGAGGGACTTTTTGCAAGGTCATGCAGTGGTAGCACAAGAGGGAATAGCTTCAAACTGAAAGAGGTTTGGTTTAGATTAGATATTAGGAAGAAATTCTCTGCTGTGAGGGTGATGAGACACTGGAACAGGTTGCCCAGGGAACTTGTGGATGCCCCATCCACAAGGGGATTGAGGCCAGGTTAGACAAGACTTTGTGCAACCTGGTCTAGTGGAAGGTGTCCCTGGCCATGGCTGGGTGGTTGGAGCTAGATGATCTTTAAGGTTGCTACTAACCCAAACCATTCTATGATGATTCTCTGATTCCGTTGTTCAGAACACACAAGGAAGAGGAAGCATGCTTCATTGTGCTAACTAAATTATATTTGAGTATTTTTTTCCTTAAGAGAATCCCACTAGAGGTTAAAAAAGAAAGTTTAGTGGAAGTTAGTAAAGAGTAGGAAAACATGTGGTAGACAATTGGCATAAAATGCACTAAAAATTATATTCTTTCTATGGCACTATTTGGGTTTTTCAGATTGTTAGCAGAAAATATTGTCCAAATAATTCTACAGAATTTTCGTTAGAAGATCAGAGCTTGCTTGCACTGCTGAGAAATACCTAAGTTAAGCACAATGGCCTTTAAAGAAAAAAAGCAGCATAATGAGGTCAGAATACCTTTACATGAATGGAGCTTCTATATTTTTTGTTAGTGAATCCTTACGTGCCACAAAAAAATCAGGTTTTCTGTGTGCGGGTTATACTACCTACAGCACAGTCTTCCTGTGAGCATACAGGTGATTATGCTTGTACTGCTAGTGCTGAATAAAATTTTCAAATATTTTGCTTGCTTTCTGACTTTCCACTGAATATATTACATTACAAAATAGTGGTGTTTGGCTTGACCAAGAGCAGTAAACCAAAAGCATCCAAGACTGGCCAGGAATAATGCAATGCAATTTGTGAGTTTATTTTCATAAAAGTCTTTTCCTGTGGATAATTTAAACTCTAGCTATTTTATTTGTTCATTACAAATAAAACCTAAATATTTTGGGTACGTCCTAGAAGTGAATACAAATGAAAAGCACCATTTGCATATTCACCAAATGACCAATCTACGCTAAGTGGTTGATGCCAATTACTTCTGAAATTAGAAAAAGGTGTTACTAAACTAGTGAACCTCATTAGTCATATTTGCATGAAACGTAAAGTAAATGTAATCTTAGAGAAACACTTAAAAATACATATTTACTTGAGGTTGCATTAGAATAATTTCAGTGTTATGCAGTAACACATTATATACTTATATGTAAATTCATAAAATATGGGAACGCCACTCGTGCTATTTCTCATGTGCTATATTTCCACAAGCAACCAAAGTGTGCATCATATTGTCTAAATGAGGATGTGTAAGCAGATGCTTCTGAGTTGCTATTTTATAAATAAGGTGTTTTAATCTCCATTAGAGATAAGATGTTGATTCATCTCCATTTATCGTGTAAATACATGGGGGAACACTGTGTAAGAAGGAAAAACTTCACTTTACTAATCAAAGAGATCTAAAAAGACTCTGCTGCGATCTGCAGTCTTACTAACAGTTTCAGTGTATGCCCTGTGTTGAAGTCATCATGCTTGTGTTTCAAATGCTCATTATTCATCCTTCTCTTAGCAGAGCAGAAAAAACTCTGGAAAGAAATACTTTTTAAAGAATGTATTTAATTATAATAATGTAAATTTGTAAGTAAGTTATTAGATATTTTTATGAAGACATTCTCCTGTACAGGAAGTGAGTAAAAAATGTGCTTTTCTTTGTTATTTTTCCTGAATGGTAACACACACTCTTCCAGTTTACTCTCTTAATTTGCACATGAGGAAAGGAGCTCCCCCCTTCTGATCTGAGGAGGATTTCAGCATATTCAGCTCCTTAAAGACATGGATGTGTGAGGACTGCATGCAGGTTTAACACGTGGTGGATCCTCCTCTAGATGCAAATGGTGTTTGGACTTCCCTGTCTGCCTGTGAAGACGGTGTTTGCCAGCCCAGTCTCATAGCCAGATTGTCAAGCTGTGCCACGAACTGAGCCACACTGGCTTGGCAGAGCAGGGTCCACATAAACACAGCCCTGCAGCTCCTCAGACAGAGGAGTCTCGCCTCAAGGCTGGGGAATCACCCTTGCCTCATTCTCATTCTACTCCAAAGAATCTCTAGCATCACCTAAAGGAAATATCTAATTTCAGTCTGAGGACTTTTTCAAACTGGTTGGGTCCCTTTGCCTTGATTTTTATCACAATTTTCTAGAGGATGTTTGAAGTGCCAGAGTAGCAAATTCAGCATAGCTCTCTCTTTCCAGTGAGGCTGAGGGCCTCTTCCATTAATCCATGGCTCTTTGAACAGGTCTCTGAAAAAGGAAGAACTAGCTCCTGCTGCAATTTGGATAGAGCCAGATTCAGCAGGCGTGAGCGCACCCACTTGTAAGAATAAACCCCTTCTTAAGCCTCAGATACAAATGTCAAGGTTGCCGGGAAGCAGAGCCACAAGTACCTTGGGAAATGTCATGCAGAAGACTCAAATAGTTCTCAAAATTAGGTTTGTGAAAGACATGCAACCCCTGAATGGGACTGTGTACCTACAGGCCAACAGTCACATAGCAGGTGTCTAATTATCTTTACTGATATGGGCCCGTAATCCTTGGTTAAATTGTGCACTAAGGAGAATACTTATAAAATTTCCCTGAAATTTTATTTTTAGCATATTAAAAAAAAAAAATCTTAATTTGATTGCATTTAGCATATTTGTGCTGACTGTTATGTTGTACACTGCAAATGAAATTTTATATATTAACTTGAAAAAATCCCCACGCTATAAACCAAGCAACAGGTAATAATATTTTCCTTAGAATGACATTTCGTGCAACCAACTGAGTTTGTCACTCTACAGCTAAAGCACTAGGGCAGCAGAGGCTGCCAAACATTATACATAATTCTGTTTGACAGATACTAGTGTTCCTCTGTGTGTGTACAAGTGTGTGCATGTGTTATTTAGAAAAAGCAGAAAAGCAATTGCTTTTTCAACAACTCAGAATTAGTCTTCTTTCCTCTGTTTCCAATTTGGCTGCTTTTAAGTGAATAATTAACACACAAGGACAATTTCTTCCAGATACTTTGCTATAGAAAACCTATTTCTCTCTTGTATTTATTCTATTTACTGCTATGGCACTGAAAAATGAAATTAGCTCAGAATTATCCATACTTCTTCTAACAACATGCCTAAGCACTTACAGGCCTTCAGGTGATGGTTAAGAAATTGTTTTCCATTCATCAACTTGCAGCCATCCTAGTACAGTGAAAAAGCCACAGAGGTGTCTGCTTGGTTCCTTGGTTGGTCGTTAAAAAAAAAAAAAAATCAAAACACACTTAAAAATTTTATCAGCCTCACACTATGCAGCATGACTGAAATAGCTTTAATACTTCTGTGCTAGTTTGAAGGACTTTGTACGGAAGCATTTAAAGCTTTGAGAGTATAGTGGATTTTTTTGTCCTCCCCTGAATAAAGCAAACTACCAATAGCACAAAACACTCCAGTAAGTGTTTATCCAATCCTTACGCTTTTTGGCTCTCCCAGTGTCATGAACAGAGAGACAGTCCCATCCTGCAGCTGCCTGATCCAGAGAACTGCCAGCTCTTGGCCTCCTCCCCATGTTGCAGTGCAGCACAAAGAATCAGAGAAATTCACTGAGGTCATTCTCGTAATGCTTTGTACTTGATGGGATGCGATATTTGTCTGCTGTTTGAAAGTTTCTGTTTGCAGGCAGTTCAAAGCAGCAGGGGATAGTAAATGCAGAATGCCTTTTCCAAGACTCTGCTGGCTCTTTTCTATTTACACAGTTTCTATCACACTTATCACAATGGCATATAAGCACTTTTCGGTGTTAAAGATGACAATTACACTGATGGCGTTTCTAAACCTATTGAAGCCTGCCACCAGTTGGCACAGCTTCCTCTCAGCTGCTAGATACAGTCTATGAGATTGCCAATAATTTCAGAGACTGACAGACCAGCAGTGTTTCAGCCCAGGGATTACCCAAATGAATACCCCTTTGGCTAGTGTCTCAGTCTGTCAATTATAAGATTTCATCTCAGAATGCTTCTACATGCCAATTTTAATTGCTGTCAAAAAGCTGGTGCATGTAGCTGCAGATGCATAGTGCTGTTGTAGTTTACAGGACAGCAGATAACAGTAGGATAGAATAGGTGAAATGTGGAAAAACTATGGCAGTATTCAGTTACATTGAGTTTCTATGACATTATTTGAATACAAACAAAATAGGCATGGTGGGACTTCATTCTTTTTTTCATTACACTTACCTTTCAAAAAAGATTTTTTTAAAAAAAGAGTAGCAACTATTTGTAGATTGTTTGTCAGTCCACATATGTTAAACAAATTTGTCTTTGGGGAATGTTATCCTTTTCACGAAGAAAACAAAGAGAACTTTTTCTTCTCTATTTACCTCAGGCATCCATCATTCCTATACCTCAGTAATAGTATTTCAGTGTCATTCAGAAATTACATTCAGAAAAAAAATCTGCTTATCAAAATGCTGATTTCCAAATGCTATCCTTGGGAGATTCTGAAATGTCTACTTTATGGAGTTGAGAAGTTCATCTTGCCATGTAAATTTATGTATGAGAGCATTCAAAAATCTCTCTCCAAAAAGTTAATGATCCAGGCAATGACAAGTTAACCTTCTTCACTCAGCAGGATATGGAAACATGAGGAAAGCAGGGGTTTAGTGCCAATGGGCTATTGTCTTAGTTGGTATAAATTTGCATGCTTTATGAAATCCACACTGACCTTTCAGGACCTGAGGATCTTCAGCAACAAGTTAAAATTAGATATCCTATTCCAGCCTACCTAAACTATGAGCTTACATAAAAAACCCCACTGACACTAAAAACATAAACAAGATCTCCTATGTTGTGCATAAATAAATGTGTCTAAAGTGTACAAAGTGTATAAATTAAGCACACTGGACAAGCCAATTTCATAGAGATTTTAGACACTCAAAACTCAAATTAATCACTTTTTAGACATCTCAAAACTCAAATTAATATCCTTGAGCCTTAATTTATTAGGAACTTCTCCCATTCACTATGATCATTCAAATCTTATTGAAAGTGGCCATGAAGTTACACCAGCCGGCTCCCTCAGTGTTTGTGGAAGCATCCTGCGAGACCCATGGAATTACTGGTGTCAGGTTTGCTTAGGTATCTGCTTGCTAATGTGACTTAACTTGGTTTTTAACTTTGCTTAGGGTTGACCTCTGTATACAGGTACTCGTCCTTGGCAGATTACTCTTTGGGCAAAAAGACTGACCTTTTATTTCTTTTGTTTCAAGGCAATTGATCTTCCCCCAAAATGCATCAGAAACCAAGGCTGTTTACTCAGGACTATGGATTCAGTAAGCAGCAAGACATGTGAAAGACATCTGCTGCTACAGTGAAGAAAACTACAATTGCATTTTAAGATTTTGGAACACATCTAAAACCTAAACTAAGACCAGGAAGCAGGAAGTGTATTTTGGCTATATTTTAATGTACTTGATGCAGCTGCAGTATAACCTTTGTAATAAATTCTATTATACATTAAATTTTATTTATTATATTTATCACACAAAGCAGCCCAAATAAAATCAAAAGAAATTTTGTTACCAGGTTACATGAAGCTAGAGTTGCATCTTTTGTCTTTTGTCATTAAGAAAATAACAATGAGTACCTGTATGCAGAGAAAAATCTTATTTTTCGTTATTTGTCTAGGCAGATTTATGACCTATGCTATCTCTGAAATGGGGAAGTTCAACCTTCTTAGCACTTAACATATGTCTACATTGTTGGTAATACTATGGTTTTCAAATATGTCCTAGATATGTCACCCTCAAACATAACGCCATGAGCTCCCATTTGTTAATCTGAATTAATGAGCAGATGATGGCCAGCTAAGGCTGGAAAAAATAATAATCTTATGTTGTTAGGGATGATTCATGTACTTACACATAGAGTATTTTCTGATGAATAAATCCTTTATCACAAAAATTGTTTGTTTTTCCTTTTTCTGTATAAGCATGCCTAATGGTTTTTAAAGGTGTAAGGATAACATTTTGACAGAGAAACTGCAGCTATGTTATCTTTCTGAGTTTTTTTCTTGATTTATTTTTAGTATAATTGTTGGCACCAGAAATGACATGTATTGTAATATTTTTGTAGGTTTGTTTTTATAGGTGCAGAAAGAATTTGAATATTTGTTATTGAATGTTTTCAAATAACTTAATGTACTACTAATCTATTTTAACACTTCTAAAGCACAGGAGACTTACTGAGGATAAGGTAAAAGCATATACCATATTTTCTCATCCTCATTCATGTTGTTACATGTCTGAAATTCAATGCTTCCTTGTTTTTTTGGTAATGCAGCATTTTTAATTATTTTTATATTTTAATTATGGACAGTTGTAGCGAATGAATATTTCTTGGGACTTTAAAGAGTTTTCTCAAGAGAAGGAGCACAGAAACAGTGCCTAGAGACATTTTTGCTTAAATTATAGGGCAATTAATTTTCTTCTACTTTGTAAAATAGAAATTGATTGTAATATTTAAAGAAATAGCCATTGTAAAACAGTAAAGAAGAACAGATAATTATCTCTCTCTAGATGAATACACAGCGGCATTTTTGAAACATTTTCTGAGTGTCAGTATAGTGTTTTTCTTCAATCTAAAATGGCTATATGTATGATTATTAAAATTCTATTGCTACTTTTCACATTTTTTGCTACAGATTCTGTAATTACAATGCCAACAATCCCTCAGAAGTATATATTTAATTTTCACATGTTGGGATGGTTCAGTAAGTCTACTCTAGTTCAGATTAGCAGGACAAAGTGCACAACCCTTCAGCAAGAGGGATTCTGGAGCATTAAGCAACATCCCCACTGCCTAGTTTTGGACCAGTTCAGAAGTTGAAACTGTTCATGGAACATAGTGTGCATTAAAATTAAGTCTTTGCAATGTCTTGAATTGCTGTCATGACTGACCCATCCTGACTCCTCATAACCCATCCTAGACCCCATCTCACACTCTGAGGATTTGTTCTTGAGCCTTTGAACACCTCTGTCATGACAAAAAAAACCCTGAAAAAGTACTGGAATGCAAAAGGGAAGCTGGAGACGACTTCTTCCTCTGGTTTTATCACTGTGTGTCTCAGACTGGAAAAGATTGTCTCAGAGAGATAATAATAATAAAAAGATGGCACATTTATTAATAACCTGGGCATTTTCAAAGTTTTATTCACTACCACCTTCATGGAAAAAATTACCTACATTTAGTTTATGAACCCATGCCAGTATTTTAACCCTTCTGAGGCTAGGGAAGCCTGCTTATGAAAACAAACTTGCTTGTAATTGCAGAGCTAACTGCATAATATCTTTCTGACAATCTTTATGTTGGCATATTTTGTGTTATTATTGTACCTTGAAACCTATAACTGCTGTTTTGTGTCGTCAAGAAATGATAAACAGAAGTGTTTTGACACTTGTCAGAGAGCTGTGAGAAAATGGAAAAACTGGAATTGTATGTTATCCAGAGCTGGATTCATCTGGTCAAAAAAAGAAAAAAAACCCAACAAAATAATAAATAAGCAAAATGTGTTTTATTAACCAAAATGTATTTCAAAAATATATATTTCTCAGCTTTTTATGATTCTTTCAAAAGCACTTTCAGTTGTAGTTTAAAAAAAATTAACTCAATAGGCAAGGAAGTTTTTGAGAAAACTTTTAAAAATCAGTAAGGGGAAAAAATTAGACTTTTAATACTCAAGAACAGTTAGAAAAGGTAAAAAAAAAGACTTAGCTGTACTCCTCCATCCTCTTTTCCTTTCAGTGGCCTATTCAGTAAATCAGCTGTGTCAGATCAGCCCTCTGAGTGTTCTGTTGAATGGACAACAGGGTTGAGGGGATGCCATTCACTGCGGGCACTGGTGGTTCTTCCACCTTTGCCTGTGCTACAGAAACATTCACATCATTCAGAACTCTCTGGACTTCACTGGTTGTATTTCCTCTTCACCACAGTCTGGGGATAAAACATTTGTAGAGCAGGAATCTCTTTGCCCATGTACACAGATGCTCAGTGCCATGAGTCTGAAATAAAGCCAGGGGACCAAGAGTCAATCTTTGCCATAAAGAGCAACTCTTCAGCTGAGGGCTGATTGCTTTTTGTTTCCTGTGTTTACCAGCTACCTACTATTTGTTCAGGGAATCCATTTGTGTCATTTCCAAAGCATATTATTCATTACTTTTTTCTGTGGTATGTGTTAGAGAGTTTTTTTGTTTAAAAAAATCCCCAATAATCAAAAAAAACCCCAAACCAATACAAACACTAAAAAGGCGGATATAAATATCTAGAATTAATTACACATGTTTTGGAAATTAGAGGGTTTTCATCTTGTTGTCTTCAGGCCTTCTGTAGAAGTGTATGTAACACTGACTGAGACCCACTTTGAAGACATTCATTAACTTCTAGTCAAATATATATATGGGTTACAGGACTACTAAAAACAGATATGCCACCAGATATGATAAAATAGAATATCTTAATTCTTCATTAAAGTTTGGCATTTGAAGGAAATTGCCTCATCTAAAAAGGTTCCACTGTGTTTGATATTTATGATGGAAGAAAATTAAATCTAGTTATTAGGATAACTGTAAGTCCTATTGTTGAAAATCTTATTGTAGATGAAGAAGAGAAAAGAAATAACTAATCAGAAACAAAATTACAGGAATTCAATATATTTTTTCACATGAACTTCAGTGCTGTTGAAAGAATAGATGTTGAAGTGATACACCTGCTCTCATTCATAAATCAATCTTTTTAGGGCTTTTCTAAGTTATTTAGGTTGAATTAATTCAATTTAAAATATATTAATATATTAAACATGATGAGTTTAACTTTCAGAATTTTATTTTGTTAGTATAAAGACAGTTTTTAAGTAGCCATACTAAACTCTCTTCTTCAAAACCTACTTTTATCAGAATAAGTTATAGATATTTAAACTGGATAAGTTTTCGTTAATTTTAAGAAGTACTTACTAAATTCTAAGCAACTTTTATGAGACTGTATTTTGGTAGATAGAAATCAAGGTGGTTCTACTGCAACAACGTTGATTTATGCCACATGTAGCCTATAGATTTAGCTTTCTAGTTTCACTCTTGCAAAATATTGAGTACCTTCAATTTTCATAGAAATTAGAGCTAATTATGGGGGAAAAGGATCTTATCAGATACCTCAGTAGATTACAGAAACAAACTTCTGAGCCCACAGGCTATAATCTATGTTAATGAAAATATTATTTTTTACTCTCTTCCATGGATGTCACACCACAGTTTAGAAGGTAAAGACAATGTGTCTATAAATCTGCCTCCTATTCCTGGCTGAGCCATTCATTTCCTGCTTTTCTAGCACACAAGATAGATCTTAACAACATTCTCGAATTCCAAATCATATCATCCAGCAGGCAACAGGTCCCTTTTGGTTTCTCCAGAATGCAGGAGGGTTTGTTGTTATTGCCCAAAGTCTCTCCTCAGTGTGGCATGAAACTGCATGATGGAGTGTGGAACATTGCTACTGGTCTCATTTAAAGATGCATTTTTTATAACCTTAAGTCCTTTTGTTACTTCCTGCATTTATATTTCTGTCTCTGAGACTGGCTTCACATCTTCAAGCATGAATAATGTCCTCTGTCTATACATTTGCACGTCCTCTATCAAAAGAAGGTACTAATCTCAGTTGAGAGCTCTTTATGCTTTTATAAAATAGAAATGCTACCACATAATTATTCTAAGTGGAACTAATTGCATAGGTACAGCAAAAACATCTCCAGAACACTTTGTTGTTGTTTTCTAGTGTGTTACAAAAGACGTCTGTATTTAGTCATTCTGATCTGCCTTTTACAACAGCTATTCCTAAGTTACAGAAAATTTGAATATTTTTTTAAAAGAAGAATAAATTATAATAATTTTGAAAAATTGAATTAATGAATACTCACCATTAAAACCTTCTTCAAAAGGCTACAGAATCCCTTTCCAAGGTTATAGCTACATAATTTGTCAAAATGAAACAATGAACTTGAAGTGCTGGGCTCAGTCTGTTCATAATGATTACCAATCGATTTGTAGCACTAAAACTGAACATGAGTATTTTTTACCCCTGGTTTGCCATGTAACTTGACCTGTGTGCCTACTAGCCAATGTGCACATCATTACATAACAAGGTGTCTTACTGACGTTTCACTTGCTTATGTGAGAACATCAGCTATTTGTCAGATGGTGCTTCTTGAAATTGTCTTGACCAAATAAAGAGGTTCTATTATAAGTGCTTGGGTTATATCTGCCATATTCAGGGTGAAGTACATGTATAGAAATGGGGAATTCTGTATTTATCAAGTAAATCTGGCAGTATGCTACAGGTACAACATCTGACAAAATATTTGTCGTATTCAAAGAACATAAATTACCACTTTAAAATATTTTACATGTAAGTAAATTCAGCTAAGAGAAGAAAACAAAGATTTAAACTCTTGAAATATTTTTGCTTAAGAAATTTGTCAAAATAGCTATTTCTATTTTCATCTATTTGGAATGCTTTTCTGATGTTTTGTGTTCTTTAACAGAAGGAAAATACTTCATTTTTTTAACTTAACTCAAGCAAGCTTGTTAAGAAAGCACAGAATCTAATGTTGAAAATGGAGTCATCCTGTCTCATTATAAAGTTCAAAGCACTTGGAATAGCTTTAATGGAGATTGATAGTCATGTTGAAAATGTCAGCACGAGCACTTGTATTTGTTATTAAAAATAAACAATATAATTTAAAAATAATTTTACATTGCCAGCAAGATCTTTATTTTGAAGGTTGAGAAATATTTATTGTTCTAATTATTGAGATGCTTCATCTGAGAACAACTTACTTACTATTATCAAATACATAAAATTTATTTTCATGAAACAAAAGCCTTTTGCATAGTTTGAGAGAGTCACAATCAAAGTACATGATAGAATGTAGCCTGGTAAAAAGAATAGATTAAACTAGATTTAATTTTATAACTCCTTGATTTTTTTCCCCACAATGAAAAAGAATTTTTTGCAGTCCTTTCTATTTAACTTTCATTGTTCTAAAAAACAGGTCATTTTTATTGGCAATGTTCTTTGTTTTCATGAATTTGTCTTTTCATATTGTAAAATAATAGACATATTTTAAATACAAAGAGATTTCTAGAATGCCTTAGAAAATATTGTTCTGATGGTTGAGTATTGGTGACAGATATTTTCAAGAAATTAAATAAACTGTTAGGGTAGTTATGGATAAAAATTTTTTTAAATCCTTGAGTTTTAAAAGAAATATGTTTTATTACACATACACACACACACACAAAGAAAAGTTACAATATCGACAGAATAAGTACATCTCATTTTGTACATTCTGTGGGTCACCCAAATAATATCACCAAAAAAAGACTAGAGATGGACAATAATATGGGAAAAAAAATCCAACACATATCCAAACTGAACATAATTTTTCTTCTGGTTGTCTTTTTCCCATCTGTCTAACTCACTCCATACTACTTTAGGCAAATAGGCATCATCAGCTCTTCATGTCAAAGCTCGCTCTTTTAATTTCACAAATATCTGTTAGAAAGTGGGGATAGTTAGTGTCTCATTTTATTTTCTTAACCTGTTCAATTACATATTAAATGTCAGTGACTAGTAATAGATAGAGATGAATGAATGAAATATAATACTGGTTACAAAATTTTACTACTACCTTTGAAAGAATTTGGGGTCATCCTCATATTTGAAACAATGAGCAGATGGATGATTTGATAGAAAGCTTGGCAGATCCCCTGATTACCTTCTTTTCCCATTAAAAGGGATTAAATAACGTTGGAAAATGCCTTTAGATTTTGGAAATTCTTTCAGAAACTCAGAAATTCAGTTGTGTATTATATGACCAACACATTCTAGCACAAAAGAGCCAAGGCAAATGGGGTTTCAGCTGCTACCGCAATCTTTAAATTAAGTAATAAAGACATTGGTTGAGTATTTTTGAAGCAGGAAAGGCTTTTATTTGCTCAGTCCCTAACTCAAATGTGCTTAAGATTTAAATTTACTGACTTAGACATTAAGACTTTGAGTTGAAAGGTACTAAAGGAGATTATTTTAAAACAGAGTCATCTCTTGCTCTGGGCTCAGTACCTGTAAATACAAAGCTTTGAGCATATATAAAGTACTCTGTATGTCTTGTGCAGTGGTTATAGCTTTCCTACTGACATTATATAAAGTCCTCTGTACATTCATAGGTCTGCTTTAAGCACAGACATTCCAACACATCATACAGCAACTTGCTTTTTCTTTTTCAGCTGTGGACGTCCTTGATACCAGATCCCATCCCTTAAAAGTGTGTTGCAAGACCAGTTCCTGTGTCTTGACCTAGATCATTAATGGATGTAGAGACAAAGGAATACTGCACATCATTTAGAGATGTCTGAAATACTACATAAATATGACAGTATCAAGTCACATTATAGGCCTGGTCAGAGAATCAATTACATATTTGAGTTGTAAAACAGCTAAATATATGTTCCCGAGTTTTTACCCTCCTGTACATTCCAGAATTGCCAATTTACTTGCTTTTTATGATCTCAAAAAGAGACTGGGCTCATGCAGAGAAAGCAATTCTGATAAATACATACTTCTCAAACTGCATTGCCTTATAAGCCATCAAAGCAATTTGAAATTCAATTTGGTGTTTGACAGGGAGCCAGTGTACTCCCTTCAGGATATGTTGACATGCTGAGGCCACTTAGTGAGAGGAAAATTCGGACGATACCATTTCGCCAAAGTTGTAGTGTCTGCAGTGTTTCTCGGAAAGATCACAGTATAAATATGCTAAGAGTCTAAACTGTAAATCAAAGTTCAGAACATCGGTAGCTTTAAGCTGGTTTCTGACTAGATGTTACAATTGCATTCTTTTTTTGTATCCCACAGATGTGATAGACCTATCAAGAGATGCAGTGGAGTGCCCAGAAGTTCTTTATTAAGCAGTAGTCATTAGCAAGTCAGAATTACATCACTGGATTTTTTTTTAGATCTCCAGAAACCTGATATTTCTATAATTATATTAAAATCAGTGGTATTACTTTGAGTTACATAAAATTAGGTGTAGACCCATTGCCTGTGCTTTTAGTAGAGAAGTTGCAGCAAATGTTATATTTTCAAATGGAAAAGGGGGGCAATATTCTCACAGCTTAAAAATGTTGGAAACATAGAATTCTACCAAACCAAGAAAGACAAAATGTGAGGCATTCTTTTCAAAGATACAGACAAGAAAAGGGTTGTAAAATGTATAAATGCAGAACAAGTATATATTACTTCCCAAAAGACTAATCAATCAAGAATTGTTCATGTCACCACAAGATGAAACTGCCAGAACCTTACAAACTGAAATTGTAGTTTAATAGATATTCCCCAGGTTGATCAAAATATATTTTTTGAGAATTTTTGTAAGCACAAATGAACAAATTACAAACTTCTGATTAGAAATTAGGAAATAAACACACACACACACACAAAAGGAAAAACTTGGAAAAGCTGTAAACGTATCCTTCTTGAAAGTGAGCATAACTGTGAATGACATTGGCAGTCTCGACACTATTAATTTATCATAGCCATCCATAGATCACAGATCAGAATTTTCACAGATACACTGTGATATGGAAGAATGAAGGCATTTGTCCAAGGTCACATGGGAAGTCTCTTGCAGATGTAGGAATAAAAGTGGTACACTGACCTACCCTCAACACTATTTAGCTTGTCAATAAGTCATTCTCCTGTAACAAGATGAACAGCTTTCCTGTTAAAAAACATAAAAACAACTAAGGATCACTTTGGCATCAGCTGGAAATGAATGTGAGTAAAGGATAGAGTGTCAGCTACTACTCTGAATTTCCTTTCAGCTAGACATGCAGCGTAATGCCTTTTGAACTTCTGTTGATTTACTGATATATATTTTCTCCTATTCATTTCCCATAGTCTGCTATGTCATGTAGGTAATTTATTTCTTGAGAGATGTAGCTGTTATTACACTTGGGGCCATCTAGCTGTATTTTTCTTTGTCTTTAATGCTTCTGTGCTTAGTTATACTTACAGAACTCCTAGGAAAAGATGGTGTACTTTGTCATAAGGCATAAATCTTCTTCACAAAGCCTACTTTAAACTCTGAATACATTCTTAGGAAAGTGAACTGCATTAGTAGTTTATTTGTACACCAGGTAACATGGTTAATGCTATTAGGCTATGGCAATTGTGATTATTAGTACCATTGCAACAGTGCCTTAAATGTTGCTGTGCAACCCAGACCCTGAGAAAGATTTGTGAGGAGCAAACTGACAGTGTGAGTGAGTTGCCTCATTTGTGGTGTCGTCCTTCATTCTGTCAGAAAAGAGATTGAAAACAAGACAAAGCTTTGCTATATGATGACAATATAAAGCAGAGTGATCTGTACAATGAAAAGATGTGCTATTAACTACAGAATTTAGTTTGATTTTAGCAAGCCATAATTAAATTTTTTTCCCCAGTGTCCTGGTCTGCATGGAGTGTCTTCCTCTTGCGTCTTGAAAATCTACAGTCATTCAGTCAGGCCAAGTTTAGGCCTACAGACCAAAATATTGTTTTAGTAAGTCCTACTGAACTAGCCATTTTCATCTTTTAGCCTTTGTGCTAATGCGTTTTCAATGATTGTGCTAATTTAGGTGAGAAGTAACTCATTTTGCTAGGGCAAATCAATGCAATTTCTTTTTTATAATTTGACGTACAGGCAGCTCAGTAACCAGTTGCAAATTAACAGACATTAATATTACTAAAATTTAGCTAATACTATGTCATCTTGTACTTTCACACAAGGTAGAGGTGAACAAGAGGGCAAAATATTGGCAAATCATTTAAGTGGAAGGTTATCTAAAACACAAATGTGTCTTCATATGTGAAGTAAGGAACTAAAATACATCAAGCACTTTGCACACCTCAGAAACTAGATTTTATAATAGAGTTCTAATGTAAATCAATAACCTGGTTCTTACCTATTCAATTCTGCAAAAAAAGAGAAACATTGAATACATATATTCCATTGGGGTAAGTATATGTGATGCAAAGCATCCTCAATATAGCAAAAAAACCATCAAGTCGGGTCCTGAGATACCTGTACATGCAGAATTAAAATACAAGTAGACTCCACAAAGATGAACATATGCAGTGGGATTTTTCATTTGCTATTTTATGTGATAAAGAACAAGACTTTCCAGCAGATCTCTACATAGGTAACAGTACATGCTGTGCATAAATAAAGGTGAGGTCGGTAGGTCAAGTTCCAAAAAGAACTACAAGTATAATCCTGTCATGGAAGACCAAAAGAGAATATCAGTTGTCACTAAATATTCTTTTCCCTGTAAAGTAATAAGTAGTTCTCCAGGTAATAAACTTTAATAGTGTTAACTAGAGAAGTCAAAGAAACACCCCTGAGCAACTAGAGAAATAACAGCTACTAAGAGTAATAATTTTATTTCATTCAAGCTGAAATGCTTGAATGCTTATCTTTAGCCCTAAATTCAAGGTAATTACATTGTCATTTTCTTTGTTCACTATTGAACTATTGGTGTTTGGTATGAAATTAAAACTCAAATATATGTAGTTAATGAGGAGATATTATTCATCAAAGACCAGAGCAATCTCATTTAGTACATTTTTTAATAAACTGCAAAATTGTCGAGGTTTAGAGGAAGAGCCATGAACATGATCTCTTATTATCAGTTACTGTCAGGAAGACCCTGCATGACTGTCAATCATCAGGACAATTATCAATATAGCAATCTCAAACTGAGGGTCAAAACTTGACATTTTGCAAGTGAAGAACTAAAATGTGAATTATTTGCTAGTCTAAACACACAAGGGTATATTTTATTTAATGATGACATTTTACTTCAGATATCACCTTTGTCTATCACCAGCCAAATGTTACAATCTATGGAGAGAAAACTAGACAGCTGTTGCAATGTGTAAGGGGGAAAGACATGATGGGAAGAGATCATGTAGCTGCCCTCTACACTACCTGAAAGGAGACTGTAGCATGCTGGGGGTTGGCCTCTTCTCCCAGGCAATCAGCAAGAAGACAAGAGGACAGAGCCTCCAGCTTCACCAGGGGATGCTCAAGCTGAACATCAGGAATAATATCTTCATGGAAAAGGTTGTTAAGCATTGGAACGGAGTGCCCAAGAACATGGTGGAGTCACCATCCCTGAAGGTGTTCAAAAAACAAATGGCACGTGTTGCTGTGGTGGTCTAGTCGACAAGGTGGTGATCGTGTAAAAGCTGGACTTGATGATCTGGAAGGTCTTCTCCAACCTAAAAGATTCTGTGATTATTCCTTCCTGTTCTCTCCACATTTCATTCTTTCCACCCTTCAAGTAAGATCAGGAGTAACAAAATATTTTAGTGCTTTTAAAGAAAAGGACTTTTTTTTATTCTATGTCACACTGGCCAATTAGTTGTCCAGAAATGATAGGATAAACCAAAGATCTGTTTGAGTATCTGCCTGCTTTTGAGTAGGCCTGTATATGGTTATCTTTCTGATAATATTGACAATGCCAACATAAACTATAATCTGAGATTTAAAACTGGCATTCCACTACATCCCGGAAAGGAATATAAGGTCTACCGCTTTGAATCACTTAGGAATACCTAACCTACACTAAAGTAAAAAAAAAAAACAAAATAAAACCACGAAACAAAAACTCCTCAGGATGGAGAAGATACAGCAATAAGAAAACTTCTTTGCATCTACCTGTGGAGTTTGCTGATTCCGTTTGCTTGAGGCTGCCCTCCCAAAATGGGCAAAACCTACCAGGACTGCAACAGCAGTTTTCAGAGAGAATAAATTGCTGTATAGGTGCCTTAGTAGAGGATTCTGGATGAAAACTGAATTCTTTCCTTTTAGTAATATATCTTCCAGTTAAAACTAAAGAAAGAAAGTGTGAAGATATATATCAAAAATATTCATCCAGCTTGATTTAAGGCTGGCTTATTCATTTGGTTTCATTGATTCATCCTGGCCTAATTATTTTTAATACAGTGCCAGCGAACAACATTTTCTGTGAAACAACTGCTGCTGGAGTTCTTACTAGCTAGCAAATTCAGCAGAAAATGTGTGTGCCAGAACTGCACTGAGAATCTGTGTATGTCACAGCATGTCCATCTGCTGTATACAACATATGCCAGTTTCTTCAGTATGCGCTGGAAAGGCAAGGATGGAGTGTAGGGAAGCAGAAGAATTAAATGCAGAATATAAATAAGACATATCATACATGATCACCACACCCATTTATTTCTTTTTTTTTTTTTTTAATTTCAACTCATCCTTTCACATTATTATTGTTAAGGTCATTGGCTATATGCCACTTTCTAAGCACAAGACATAAATAATAACTTTGCACTAAAATGAGTTATTCATACTATGCATGATAGTATTAAGCTTTCAAAATTCCAGAAATAAGCAGGACTAAAGCTGCCAACTTCTGCTATGTATTCCTGCTTCTGTGGTCACAATTTCTGGCATACGTTTTAACAACAGAAATCTATTTTTTTAAATGCTGATATTACATGGAAAATAGGACAACCTAAATCAAGCATTAAGTATGGCCCAAGCTCTGTAAAATCCGTATACTGCTGAATCTCTTTGCGTTTGCATGGTCCCATTGAGGAGAACTACTGCTATATGTAACACACAAATCTGTGTGGAGGTCAATGAAGAGATGGTGGGCCTGTCTAGAAAAGGACAATCTTACCAACCAACCAGCCAACAGCAACCAATTTCTTGTGCAGGCTTTGCCTGCACAGATAGCATCCAAGTATCTGTTTACTGCTATACAGCTGTGCAGTTGAAATTTATATGATTATTAAGATGTGAATTTTTGCTTCCTCCATCTGGGAAGTTCTTCAACTAGGAAACAATCCCTAGACATATTCAGACCAGAAATTACACCTCTCAGAAAGTGTACAGAAAATTGATAATGCTAAATCCCAGGAAAGAGATGCAATCACTTTGAAACTCTCTCAGAAAAGTAATATAGAGCTCAGCCATACCACTTAGGCACAACCAGGTGTTGTGAAACTGCAGTGCATCAGAAGCAGCAAAGGAGGGTATTCATGAGATAACCAGTTCACTTTTAAGTGGCAAGTGAGCTCCCATCTTCACTGGAGGTGAGTAAAGATACCAGCAGAAGGCAAAGAGCTCTTGCTCTCCTTGTCTTTTTTTTTTTTGTTGTTTATTTCAGGGTTTCACCTTGAGAGGTTAGAGAAAGCCGTATATTTCAGTGTGCTTCTCTGAGAGGCTACGTTAATTTGTCATTTGTATTACAGTAGGAAACAACCTTGATGCAGTCTGGTAGCACAGCTGGTTTCAGGGACTTCCATCACTTACTTATGCAAATTTTTGTGCAAGAAATGAAAGACAAATCGGTTTGGTCAGTGGTTTTCATTATAGTGTCTGTGTTTTATGCTGACAATAGCCAGATGCGAGCAAAGATGTAACTTTTTAGAAGGTATATTAGACTTAAAATTGAGGCCCGTATTCAGTTCTCATTTAGTTCTCATGAAAACAGTTCTGACTGATTGTCTTCATTGTGAATTTCAGACTAGAGGGCCTAAGTTAAAATAGAGTAATAGTTTTCTAGGCTAGCTTTTCACTTTGTGTTTTCTTTGGAAGGCTAAGCATCTTTTTGTATAAGTGTAGACAATTTGATTTAGAATATGAGTTTCATTTTATAATAACATGTTCATAATGACATCAGTTGCACAGTTCAATAATTATCGTTTGCATATTTAAACATAATTTTTTAAAAAAATAAATTTTCTTTATGTGTCTAAATAAAAATTCAATAAAGGCAAATCTGAAGTTATAGAAAGATTCCATAAAGAAATGCAGATCATCAGCATTTGATTAAATTGCCATCTTTTGCACATAAACATTTCTTATAGTGTAAATACTCCTTTTTTTTGTCTTTGGAACTAGCATTTGTCCATAGTGTTTTCCCACTCTGCAAGAACTCGCGCTATAATGGAGCACTCATTCTATTGTCTCACCATAAAGAAAGAGTTAAAGAGAGAGAGTTAAACTCTCTCTTAAAGAAAAGAGTTCCGTGTTTTGATGACTACTTTCATTCTCCCTCTTTCATAATTCTCCTTTTTATCTAAGCACATAATGTAGACAGTTGCAAAGAAGTCAAAACCAAATTGACTTCCATGACAGGACCAGAGTCAATGGACACAAACTGAGACACAGGAGGTTTCCCCTGAACATCAGGAAATATTTTTTTACTGTGAGGGTGACTGAGCACTGGCAGAGGTTGCTCAAAAAATTTGTGGAGTGTCCCACCTTAGAGACATTAAAAAGGCATCCAATCACAGTTCAAGGCAATCGACTCGAAATATCTCTGTTTCAGCAGGGAATTTGGGCTCACGTAAACTCCAAAGGTCTTTGCAAACTTCAACCCTTCTGTGATTCTGTAGTACTGAGTTTGTGTTTGAAAACAGTTTAACACCGCATTCTGGAGCAGAGGTGTAAGGATTTTTTTAACTGTTTTTCTTTCCCTGATCCTAGTTAACAGTACTTAATGAAATATCTCTGAGCTGGAAAACAATCCAAAGCACCAGTCCTGAGCAAACACATCAACATTTTAACTTTGCTGCAGAATTAAGGAGTCCAGCAATTTCACACCATCCTTTACAGCAGTGTGGTGCCTAGTCAGACCTCATTTGGAATACCAACTATGTGTCGAAGCAGGAGAGTGTATATACTCTGTGCAAGGCTTTTCAGGCTCACAGCTAAGTCATGTCACTATAAATGCATACACTTGGGAAGGGGGAAGAATTAGTTAAACGGTATGTGTCTATTTCTAACATTCCTTCAGATCTTTAAAAAGCTTGTTTAAGCCTGCCTTATTAAGTCAGAAACTATACTGTGAGCTGGCTCCTGAAATCAGTTAAGGATAAGTTTTTCTTTACCATTCCACTATATCTTTTCTCTTTCATTCCTTCAGCTATCCTGACACGTATCTTTGTCCTCATGGCATCAACCCTAAGGCTTTCTGCTGCTCTTCCTCACATCCCAGTAGTCTCTCTAGTGTTTTACCTTACCAGCCTCCAGTATTGTCCCCATTCCTGTTCTTCTTGAAACTCCATTAAAAGTCTGTTGCCACTGCTAGCATGTTACTTTGTTCTGGCATAAAATATTCATCCTAGATTTACACAATCTTTCTCTTTCACTGGAAACAGAAAATCTGAATATGTAATGTAGGGGGCTTTAGTTAAACACCAAGCACTTTAGTTAAACTCCCTTTTGCTATTTGCAGTATCTCTCACATACTGCTTTTACAATTTACAGTGGAACCAGTTACAAATAAGGATACTGAATAGACGTAAGAACTATGTCTATGAGGGAGTGCAACCTAAAAAGTCTTGTTCAGTTGAGAAAAATGTTTTATTTTCAAAATACGATATTTCTTAATATTTTCTAACTTGCAAACCAAATGAACAGTTACAATGGGCGTACTGGCGTATAATTAGCATTTCCTTTTTTTATTTCACATTTTTAGTATGTCACTAGTCCTTGGCATGTCTAATTAAAAAATGGAGTCTTGTTTTGCTAACTGTCATATTTGTAAGGCAGATTATGCAGTTAAAAATATCAGATAGAAAATCTAAACAAATATTTTTGTAGTTACATGTATATTTTTGAGTCCATGTATCTCTCACACACCCACTATTTCTTTTAATATTTTATTTTTGCCTTTCGATTTTCCAATTGGATTTTTTGCATGTCTCAAATGTACTGAGTTATATTTTCTTGGTAGAAAAGGTCAGCATCTGAAAATAGGACCTATAGTGCTTTAAACACTAAGTACATGATTTCTAGGAACGTTGGCACACATTTATCTTCAACTATTTGACATACAGTATGAAACCACTTGGCTGTAACCTTTTTCATGTAACTTAAAGGCTAAAGTGTACTTGTTTCCCAGTTCTCTTTCCCAACTGGCAAACTCTGATGAGGGTAGAAGCAAGCACAAAATGAATCTGTTCTCACAAGTCATTAACAAGGAATGAGACTAGAACAGTGGTATTAATTTCTTGCAACAGCCTTTCTCTTGTGATCGCAGATGCTTTTAGGAGACACTGAAAAAAGCATTTTCCAAAGCTCTGTGATTGCAAGTTTGTCTAGGCACAAGAGAAAAGCCTTGCAACGAAGCACAGAAATTCTGAAATTGGAAGCATTTTCTGACAGGATGACCTTCACAATCTAACAAAGTATTTCAGCACATAGAGGCTCCAAATATGAGCAGTGAAAATCATCAGGAGACATAAGGGATTGTGCCCCTCTAAGGCAATGTGACAGTCTGAATTTCTGGCTCATCATACCCAACAAGCCTGGACACTCAGAGCAGTGATGAAAACCATCAATAGACAGTGCAAGCTGTAGCAGGTCAAAGCAACAGGACAATTTGATCTTCCGGTTTGGTAATATCCATAAAATCTGTCCAGAAGACTCTGCTGTTGTGAGCAATTAGAATGCCCACATTTGGTCGAGATTTAGGAAAGGCAGACAGGAAACAGGGACAGAATATTCCTGCCTTTGGGCAAGTACACTCAGAGAGACAGTCCTCTGCTTTCTCTAATCAGAGATCATTAACTCACATTTTTTCTATTGCAGAATTTAGCTCTGAAAGAGTATGAAAGGTCTAACAGGTCCTAGAAGATCATTCCATAAAAATGTTTGTCCTTTTTGTAAATGAGTTTTCCTACCTACTTCCAACCTAAGCTGTTGGAAAATCTAACATTCTTGAAAAGCTTCTAGCAACATTCAAATAAAACTTGAACCCAGTCTTTGGTAATCAATAGGATCAAGCTGGACTGCCATGCAAGTTTTGTAAGAAAAATTGTAAGTAAAATATAACATCTTAAAATGAAAAATTTAATTTAAAAATATTTTGACTTTTCAGTAATAATCTTAAGAAGGAAAAAATAAACCCTGTGGCTGAAAAATAGAAAGTTAGTTTTTCATTAGAGCCACAATTTTCAACCTGCTATTAAAACACCATCTATCCAACAGTTTTGTATCAGTATTAGTAAACATTTAACATCAACATATATTACTATTGCATTATGATTTTGGTTATATTTGTTAGTGATTTATGAATTGAACTAAACAATGATAATCATGGATCCAGCTCTACTCAGATCCATTATAACTTCAGAAAGTCTTTAATTTTGCAGTAAAATGGACACATAAGTATATTTAGACAGTCAGGACAGTGTCATATGACTACTTAAAGATGGTACAGATAGGATAAAATGGGATATCATATGAAAAATGTGAGAATAGATATTACCATTTTAGAATTTTTTCTCCATTCTGCCAAAAGCGAAATGTGATAGAGAATGTTGCTGGAAAAGAGAGTGAGTGTGAACATATTTGTGTTCTGCAAGATCTTAGTGCACATGGTCAACTTGGATCCCAAAAATCTCAAATTGTGCTTTTGTGAAGTTTTGTGGTTATATATCTTCTGTATTACCCTTTTCTGGATAATGTATGTGACTGTAGATCCTTTGTCTCATTTGCAATAAAACAAATTCAGCAGGTTCTCTCTGGAAGTCAGCAAAGCCAGTCTTTGCTCAAGGCTGCAACTCTGGGTGAGACCATTACTGATAACAGCCCCATGAAGAATCGAGTAGAAAACCTAACAGATGTAAAGGTGCAAGGAAAGGTTGGGGGTGATACTACTGGTACAAGGCACATTATCATGCATGATGTACAAAAAGCAGATTGTATAATAGTAGCTCCAGTAGTTTTCTTTTGATAGATGTCAAAATATACTGTTTGATTAGATGTGTTTAATTTGAAAAGGTATAAAAATAAGCTGAATATTTTAAAAGATAATGTTCACTGATACTGAGGCCAGATGACATACTGTAAACAGAAGATCTGCCTATACCACACATCCTGTATCAAGTACTGAGTCCACTGTAATGGAATACTTGTGGTTTTTTGTCCGGAAAGAACTTTGTTGTGGAGGGTGGATACAAAATCATGATCAAGAAACATCCTGCTGAAATAAATAGTGAGAAGGAGAATACGTTGTTACTGAGAAAATAAACTAAGAGATTCGCATGGCCATTTTCAGATTTCTTCTTTCTCTCAGAATGTATGTTGCCTTACAGCCACAGTATGAATTAGAGAACGAAGATAGATTAGAGATACAGAAAGATATAGATACTGATTGATAGAGATATATGTAGCTGTAGTTAAAGTCTGTTTTTTTCAGTCTCACTTCAGAATGTGTATTGTCATTTCACTTCTCTGCTAGACTGAGTCAAAAAAAAAAAGCACAAAATAAAAAAATAATAGCAACACTACACAGGAAAGAGACAATCCACATGCAGTGTGGAAGCAGAAATAGATTAATGCAATGAGAATTTTCAAGGAGACACCAGATGATCAATTTTTCTTAGAAAGTATACCATGTCCCGGGCAGGTGCAGAATCTCTATAAAAAGAGGTAGGAGGCATCTTAATTTTATCAACAGAGAGTCATTTCTTGTTATTAGCTGTCATGTAATACAAAAAAATATCAAAGACTATTTCCTAGGCAATGCAAACAGGTTTGGTTTGGGGCTTTTTTTCTAATACCTTTTTAGTATTAGTACTTTGTCACAAATACACTACAGCTTTAAATATTCTCTATTTTTTCATCTTTTAAAAGAAATTTAAAAATCCCACAAAACCAAGAAAAGAAAACTTAGAAAAGAAAAAACATATCATTAATTTAGTTCATATGAACCAAAGGAGAAACAAAAATGTATTTTCTAAAGAACTGAATAGTTTTAAAACTAGGGAATGTTGTATGACTTTTATTTTGAGAGTCAGATTTATTGTCATAAGAATGCAAGGTATTTGAGATAATCTAGTCCCAAAGGAATAAATCTGTAATCCAGAGAGAGCTGTAAGGAATAAAAGCTTCTGCATTGATTTACTGAACTCTTTCCCTTTTTCTTCAGGTCCTTTTTTTTTTTTTAACCACAATGAATTAAAAATATAAATGAGAAATTTAGCTGCAGTGTGGAAATCAATGGGCTGTTCAAGAGGAGTCTGCAGGATTTGTTTCCTTGACCTCAGTGTTGCCTTTGCTAATCCATTTGAATGGGGTTCCTGTGTAATGGCAGGAGACAATTGGAATGTGCTAAAAGAAATGCCACAATTTATTATACATATGAATTAAATAGACAATGCTTAATTTTGTAGTTCTTCTTTCAGAAAGGTTTTCTGTTTGGCTGAAAAACTGCAACTTTGTTTTTCACTGAGTGAAATCACTGTAGAGGACTGTGACAAGACAAGCCCAATCTATTTTCTTTTCTCCTCTCTCCCATGAACCCCTAACACATTTTTTCCTGTTTAATTTTAAATGCATTGATTATTTCCTATTAGGCTCAGTGAAGGCAGACTAACAACTGCTAACAGAATTCCATAAACAGTAAATTAGCTTGTAGATTAAGCCCTCTTCCATTATTTTTTTAAGGCTGAAATAAGACCTGCATGGATCTTGGAGTGCTAAAACTAAATAAAAGCTATCCCTCATGCTTAGTGCCCAGAAAGGCAACTGAAATACACTTTTCTAATGGCTTCAGGAGAATGCTGTTGTGTTGGGTATGCTGAGATGGAGTTATTTTTCCCCACAGCAGCCCTCACAGTGATGTTCTTTGCACTGATAGCTGGAAAGGTGCTGATAACACACCAGTTTTTTGGCTATTGCTGAGCAGTGCTGGCACAGCATCAGCACTGTCTCTCAACATTCCCCACACTCACCAGTAGGCTGGGGTCGCAAGATTTTGTGAGGTGAAACAGCCAGGACAGCTGACCCCCAAAGGGGTCAAATGACCCCACCAGACCATACAGTGTCTGCTCAGATATAAAAACAAAGAGAAAGGAGGACGAAGGGAAGGCATTCATTATTTATGATGTTCATCTTCCAGAGCAATCACTATGTGTGCTGAAACCTNATCAGCACTGTCTCTCAACATTCCCCACACTCACCAGTAGGCTGGGGTCGCAAGATTTTGTGAGGTGAAACAGCCAGGACAGCTGACCCCCAAAGGGGTCAAATGACCCCACCAGACCATACAGTGTCTGCTCAGATATAAAAACAAAGAGAAAGGAGGACGAAGGGAAGGCATTCATTATTTATGATGTTCATCTTCCAGAGCAATCACTATGTGTGCTGAAACCTTGCTTCCTGGGAAGTGGTTGGACATCATCTACTCTCAAGAAGTAGAGAAAAAAATCTTTGGTTTTCCTTTGCTCCCACGTGCATGAGTTTTGTTATTTCTTTATTAAATTGCCTTGATCCACAAGGGGTTTTTTTCCATCTTATTTTCTCCCTGTCCTACTGAACAGGGCTGTGATAGAGCAGCTTGGTGAGCACCTAGCATCCAGCCAGAGTCCACCCACCACAACTGCTTGAAAATCATATACTTTCTTAAACAGCCAGATTCTTATAACATGGTAAAATGCTCCAGGAGTGGGATGTCCTGAACTTTATGTGTGGAAAAAGCAGTATAAGCTCACAGACTAATCTGCAATGAGCCTACGCCTATAGTCATAGGAGCAGAGTTTATTTCATGATCAAGAGACAGTCAGTCCAGGTGCTCACTCAGAGCACAGCTGTCTATGAGGTCAGGCCAGGTTGCTCAGAGCTTTGTTCAGTCAGGATTTGCAAACCTCAAAGGACAAAAAGAACACAGCCTCTCTGGATAGCCAACTTCACTAACTGACTGTCTTCATGGGGAAACAACTTTCTTAATGCAATTTATGTCCATTGTCTCTTTACTCTGCCAAGAATGGGTGTGAAGAGCCTGTCTTTGTCTTCCCAACAATCTAATGGACTGGGGGGTGCAGTTAGGTCCCCTAAAGTTGTCTCTTCTCTAGGATGAACAAGTTCTGGTCCTTCAAACCCTTCTTCCAGGGCAAATGCTCATCTCTGAGTGTCCTGTGTGCCCTCTGCTGAAGTTTCTCCAGTTTGCTAATACCTTTCTTACCCTGGAGTAAATTGAAATGTTTCTACAGCAGTTCAAAGATGATAGAGAGTGGCCCTGGATGGACTTACAAATATATGCATTCATTTCAGAATACATATATCTATCTATCTGTCTATCGATCTCTCTCTATATATATATATTTAAACATCTTTCATAACTCCTTTCTTCTGCCTTTCAGAATTAAACTCTTAGGGAGATATTATAACTAGAATGTTACAACCGATTCTCAGGAGACTTGCAGTGAGATTTGATTTTATTAAAGTTGTTTTTGTAGATAATAAACACATTAGTTTATTCTTCCTAACCTGCTGTACTACCTAATAAATAATAAAAAAAGAAAAATTGTTTTCCCTTCCTGCTGTTCTTCCTTTACTTTGAAAAGATCTTTAGATTCAGCACTGTTGCTTTGTATCTTCTAGCATAATGCCAAGCATTACATGAAATCTCAGCAGCAGCCTCTACAAGTTATTGAATTGTAAAAAATTAAGCATGTTGACAATGAAATTAAATATTTATATTTTAACAAGCTGTTCTGACACTAAGAGTATGTTTAAATACTGTTGCACGGTAGTTTGCAAATATATTGGAGTTGACCATGAACAAAGGGTGACTCAACCAACTCACTGGTATCTATGAAATAACAATGTGATATTGAAGACTACTGAAGACTGGCAGAATCTAGGGTTTTTTTAACTTAAATCTTTCTCTTGAACGCTCATTTTAACAGGGTTCCTGCTGTCATTAAGAGCAGACAAAAAGAAAATATCAAAGTAGTCAAATAATATGTATATAATTTAACTTATAATGCTTAATTTTATAGAAAGTCTGATAAAATGACATTGTATGTTTAGAAAAATTGCAACTGTGCTTCTAAACAAATAAATTTTAATATTAATTTTGGTTACTAAAAGCACAACAATCAAGCTTGGACTGCTTATTTAGGAGCATCTTAGTTACCGCTACCAAACACTGTGTCATGATATAAAGAAACATACTTAAAGCATCTTATATTCAGTCATATTCCACCTCTTGTCATTAAAATCCCTGAAAAATTAGCATCTGTATTATTATGGAACAAAATACCTGCAAAGCTGCTTCTGGAAAATTTAAATAGGTTCAGGAAAAAAATTAAAAATAAATATAATTTTGACAGTAGACATTAATAATTGTTTTTTATGATTATAAAGCTATACATACATTAGTTTTCTCCAAAGTGGAACAGTAATCAAGATAGTTACTGAAAATTATATAATAAACCGTAAATAATGCAATAACAAACAGAGTTGGAAGTCACAGATATGTAGAGGAGTATATCCATTATAACCTTAGTCCCTGTATGACATCAGCTGGAACTTGCATTGGGATGGATATGTTGAACAGTTCTCAGAAGATGAAATTGATATTTTGATCTAAACAAGCAGCATGTGGCCTGTGTACTTCTTTGGTCATGGGACATTAAATAATGGAACATCACCAGAAGAAAACCACAATACATAGGGAAAAAATTCTAAGAAAAGGTTGAAGCTTCTAAAGCAAACAGTTAACTCACAGGGGAAGTCTTCAGAGAACCTCTGAATAAGTCATTTGCATTAAAAAAATAATCTAAGGATATTTATTTGAAAAAAAGTTCACAGACAATGTCTAAGGGTTTCTGTGGATAAAATGACAAGTTGAACAAAACAGATTTTAAAAAATATATTTGATGTATTATTTAGAACCTCAAAGATAGAAAATAATTTAAAAACAACCTAGTATTTTTTAAAATAAATTATTTCATTGGAATTTAATGTGGGCAAAAGTACATGAAGACTAGCTGTAAAAAGGTGTCTGAAGTCTCAAAAGTCAAAGCAAATTTTAATTCATTGCTTCCCGTCTAGTGAAGTGAATCTCTCTCAAGATACCTGGAAATCTATTTAGCACATTGAAGAAATGACCTCTTAGGATGGTTGTTGCATTACAAGGGACATGTTGAGGGTGATTGTCTTGTTCACTGTTGCCATATGAAGCAATGGATTAGAAAACAACAAATACCCACTGAAATAAATGAATAAATGAATGCTGAATGAAATTAATAAGTGTAAACTGAACTTCTGGTGTGTTATATTAATAACACACCAACAGCATTGATGCCTCTGGATTTTTAAATTTGATGTGCCAATGCAGATCATATTGTTTCTAGAAAAGGACAAGTTTATAATATGACAACTTGAGTTAATCAAACAAAAAACACAGAGAAAAACTCCAGAAATGGAAAACAAAATATTCTTTCAGTATTCAAAGAGATACTAGGAAAAGCAGTATCATGATAAACTGATATAATGTCACTGACAACAGTGTTTGCTCAGGTGATGCTTTTTCTTATTGATAATCCGACAGTACATAGGTTGTGCTGAATACATAAACCCCCCACACACAATCAAAAAAGTTTCGCAATAAAACAGATCCAGTAAATATTTCAGTTCTCTTTTTTTCCCCTTTTCCTTTGTCTAGCTTTGCTGGGAGTTTTTGTTTGTTTGTTTATTTTTAAATGGTGATGGGAAGCCAACTACTTGTCGTATAATTCTTGCTTTAAACCTGCCACATAATTATCTACAAGAAATCCTTGCACCATGATAGACATTAAATGATTGATAGATAGATAGATAGATAGATAGGTAGATAGAAGATAGAAAGATGGAAAGATATATTTTGTATGGAAAAAAAAGCCTCTATTAATTCTTGTACACAGATATTCTCCATTTGTTGTCCCAGTTACAGCAGAGCTACTTTTTAAATGAAATTTCTGTCAAAAGGTTAATTGCAAATGTAACTTATTTTCATTAATAGGATGGATTGAGTCTGGCTGCCACTTAACTCTTTAAAAATAGTGTTAATAGATAGTGACAGGTTATTTGCAGCTAAAAGATATTTTTTATACTACTTTTGTTCTGTACTTTGGTTTTATACTTAAGCCAAAATTCCTCTCAAAAATGTTTCCTTACTAGTTCTACTTCTGAAAAAGTTTTCTTTTTTTCTAATATCCAAACCTACCATTTCTAACTAAAGGTTCAAAAAATAGCATAATCTCAAAAAGAATATAAAGCTGGTTCTTTTCTCTGATTACTGAACTCTTATAGAAATAGAATAGAATAGAATTTCATTAATAGAAAAAGAATTGAAAGAGAAAACACCCTCAGTGCTGATTTTACACTGGAAATGCTCTATAAGCACGTATGCCCAACCCTCGTATTGCCAAGTTATTTCTACTACAAAGATCAGCAAAATAATTAAAAATTGCTCAACAATGACTTTACAATGTCAACTAGTAAGCTTTAAATCCTATCAGACATAATTTTAGGAAATAAATCTGTAATAGATTTCTGGAAAATCCTTACCCGACTACAAACATTTTATCTTTCAAAATAGCAATGCGTTCTTACAGGATGTGAATAAATTTCAGCTGTTAAGAGTTTACTATGTGCACCTGAAGAGTTCTTAAGTGTATTTTCTTCCATGGCAACTCTGGACATACATTAAAAAAAAAGTTAATTCTCCTTTCTTCGCCCCCTCTGCACCACTTCTGTTGCATTTATATAGTGGAGACTAAGGTGAATTGATGGCTTTCACACAGGAGTACTTTACACATAGAACTCACATTCCCTTTCCTCCCATTTCATACCATAATTTCAACTCTGATGAGATAATTGTCTTTTAGCCTTCCCTAGCTGTATTTTCACTGGGGTTTTTTTGACTGTGTTAATTATATTTTATGTCTTTCCTAGTGCTGGCAAATTTTTAATCTTTTTCAAGATGCAAATTCAAAACTATATAGAAAATACTATGTCTACTAACTAAAATGTTACTATTGTTTTACCTAACATTCTCTAAAACAAATTTAGCAAGATGTTGGAAACTTTGTTCAGTGGAAATATCAAATATTTGAAACATAATATTGTGAAAAGATTCATTTCTTCATAAGGCAAATCATATAGATCATCAAAAATCATGCATTACTTCTCTGTGCCTTTAATCTGTATCTAAAGATATGACTTTCTGGTAAATCTCACTAGCAGAGGAAGGGCTAGTAAGTATTAAGGGAATTTTAACTATCTGCATTCTTATATCAAACTAGCCCGAACAACTCTCTTTTTGATGGTTTTATTAAATTTATCTAGTAAATTTATCTATTTATCTGTTTTTTCTATGATACAGTTTTGGAAGTACTGCTGTTTCATTTGCCTTATAGATCCTGATTCGGTGGAGAGACCTTGTTTTTCTGCAAGACAATGTGGCTTCACATGTAACATCTCTGCCTGTTTTACTTACTGATGCTTGAGAAAAAAACTCATACTCATCTCTCTGAAAACTAATTCACATTCATCATGATACTGCAGATCTTCTAATAAATAAGTTGCCATTTGATATGGAAGGCTTCCTCATTAAAATCTACAATCTCTTCTCTCTCTTCGTCCTGACCAAGACCTAACCTGAAACATAATGCTTCAGTTGTCGTGGCTAAAATTCCTCTGATCAAAAAAAATTGTGTAAGACACTTGTACAGTCCACCAATATAAGATCCTTTTGTGTTTGTGTGACACAGTATTTGGGTTGGAAGAGTTAATTCAAATATAAAAAAGGTATTTTCTGTAAGTGGGAAATGATTAGCTGTTTCCTTGTGACCCTTCTTATTTGGAAACTCTTACATACTATTAAGACCAAAAGACAAAAAAAACCAAAGATCGAAACCTAAATAAGTCCAACCTCACAATTTATTTTTGAGCCATTTCATAATTGCTAGTAGGCAGCTTCTGTTGAAAAATGAATGAATACTCTTTGTCTGTATTTTTCTATAAAAACTTGATACCTGTGCAATTATCTGAAGACTTAACCACCTGGAGGCACCTACAAAATTTGTGAGTGTATTTATTCCAGTGTAAAACTTCACTTGAAACTGAAAGTTCTGCTCCTGCCTTTGGCACCTGGCAGCTTGAAATCTCTCTCATCTCTAAACCCCACTGAGAACTGTAAAGTAGGAATTCCTCAAACTACCTCACTTGAAGGAATCAATCTAGCAAGTGTCACAAGGTGACACATACCTTATGTATTGTGGTCACACTCCAGAGACTGCCAACTCACCTCTGAAAGATCAAAGAGAAATGTGTTTATATGAGGTCCTGAAACACACAGATGTAAACTTTGACTTTAAATCTTGCATCTAGGTGATTTTCTCCACTTATGAAAGAAAGCGTCCTCTGAGGAAAATTAGCACTAAAAACCAGCTTTTGTTAAAATGGCATTTCACATATTATTCCATACATAATTCCCAATGATTTATAAGAATATGTAGTAAATGTTCATTATGCCAGGACATATATTCTATTATTTTTGCTAAGGCTGTGGGAACTGTAACCCTAGGTAGAATTCTAATTTCCTAAACCACTCCAAAATACTGAATTCTAGCATTTGCTAAAGGAAAGGAATAATGAAATGAAGGAAAAGGCTGTTTAGTTTGATTCAATGTCCTTTAGCTCCATTACACAGAAGCCTTCAATGCACTTTAACCTGAAAAATGCTTCATAATAGAGTAAAAATGTTGTCAGGTGTAATTATCATTCTTGGATAGGAACAAATGAGGCAATAACTGTTTTGAGGTACAATGGAAATGGACTCATTTGGAGACGAGAATATTTTGGATATAAAAAACCCCAATATGTAGCTTTAGAAATTCCAACCAATACTTAAGAAATCACAAATAAATAAGGGCTCTTATTGATTACTTAATCAAATTGTTCTATTCCACTGACTTTAAGTGGTATCGAAATGGGTAGCTTTTTTCTTAGATTTGGGAAAAAATAATCCCTTCATGCTCTGAACTACAGCTGAACAGATTCCTCTGTGCAGCAGAGATAGAAGCATAGGCTCTGTGTGATGAGTTCAACTCAATTATGCTATAACTGAGTGAAGTCTGCAATGCGGACAAGACCGGTGTGGGGTATTCAGCAGTTCAAGGACTGAACCATCCAATTTACTGAAGATAATGAAATGTGTCATAATCATTCCCACTGCAAATGCTCATGTGGAGAGGATTTTTCATTGATGACAAACATATGGACTGACAAAGGGAGCAGGTGTGAAATTGACTTAGTTAAAGCAGAGCCTCAAATCTAGGCTAACTTCCCTTTGATATGTCAAACTAGTCTCAGTTCTGCCCTAAAAAATCACACAGTGCTTAGGATCACTAATAGTCATCATAATCATACTTAGCGCTTGCATAGGACTTTATGTTTTCAAAGTATGTACAAATTTGCATTTCTATCTTATTTGTGTGTGGTCTTGGAATTGATGCTCGATATGAGCATTGAAACTGCACACTTCTCCGAGTCACAGGGCTTCAGCTATTTATAATTTTTGGATGTGAAAGAAGGGTGAGGAGAGGGTAAGAAGGAAAGATTGGTTTCATTTGGGAACTGACAGTCCTTTCTGTTTTCTATCAGCTCAGTTTCAGCAGGAGCAGACATATCTGGAGTAAATACCCTTTTCCTTTCAAGAGTGAATGAGAAAGGGACATTGGGTCCTAACTCATCCTTCTCCTAATCTTACCATATATCCCCACAGAGAAGCAGGAGGATGGATACGGTGGTAAGGAGAGGTGGCACAATGCTAGTTACAGAGTTGAACAGGGAACACAGGACAACTTGAATATCAAATATAGAAAACAAAATCTCAAACAGGCCGAAAGAGGACAGAGAAGGAAACTCAAACATTCAAGAACTGTGAGGAAAATTAGTTTTGCAGTTGCACAAAGAAACTAGTATGTGGGTTTTCTGCTCCTTGCTATGAGACACAGATGTCATACTGAGAAAAAAGGAGGGAGAAATAAGGGGAATAGGGTTTGTTGCTCTCACTGAGCTAGAGAAACAGACAGGAAGAAGTGCGTGTTAATGGAAACCATCCAACAGTAGCAGATATTAATCCACCCTACCAGATGATACCCTACCTCATGTTCCTGTAAAATAAAACCTGGCATGGACAGTATAACACACAGGGCCTTTTTGATGTTTCCAGATCTTCAGTGTCAAATTAAATTGCATATTTTTAATTAATGAACAAAAAGAAGCATAGGAGGAAGTGTGGGGGGAAAAAAAGGGGGGAGGGTATAAGTTACATAAAGTGAAAAAAAAGAGTTAAAAATAACATGAGGATAGCATAGATAAAAGGATAAGTGAATAGAAATAGGAAAGAGAAAGGGTAACATCAATTTAAAAATTAAACTGAAGACAAACAGAACTATACAAAAAAGACACATCTGCAATAGGGAAGAGATAGGATAGTTAGAAAACAAAATTAAAAAGCAGTCATATTGATCTCTAAACAACAAACATTCAGAATAAAAAGGGCAAGAAAGTGGGAAAATAGAACATATGGCATACAATCTATAATATTAGGCCATTATTATTTTTATCTACTTCATCAATATTATAGTTTATTTATTTTCACTACAGATCTTGGAAAAGGTTTCCACTCTGTAATGTATTTATTTTTTTATGGGGAATAAACCTGATTTTTATTTCGAACAGTTTTAGCCTCACAGCATCATATTTGTCAGGGTCTGAATAAAGGAGAGTGCTATGAAGGGAAGGAGGTTGGTGGCGGGTGGCTCTGCTCAGGGACTGCTTGGATATCAGTCCCCTGGTGGTGGTGAGCAGTGGTTTTCATTGACATCATTTGTCTTTAGTCTTATCTTTATCTACTTTTTTTCTTTTTCTCCTTACAATTTTATATTATTAGTAGTATCAAGATTATTTCTTTTTTATTGTTAAACTGTGTCTAGTGAGTTTTCTGACTTTTACCATTCCGATTCTCTCCCACATCCCAGTGCGGGAGAGTGAGGGAGTGGCTGTGTGGTGCTTAGTTGCTGGCAGGGGCTAAACCATGACAATCCAGGGGGTTTATATGACGAGTCTTGGGTCAAACTTACAAAAAGGGTATCCAGACATGACTGATATCTCTGTTTTTCCATAGGAAGCTTTTCGAGCCTTACAAGAAAGTTGTGTTCTGTGTATTAACCAGTAAATACCCATTCAAGTGATTGACATTTATTTATTTATTTATCTACTTATTTAATTTATTTATTTATTGGCTATTGAAGTATGAACGTGGAATGCTGATTTTTGAAATCAGTTTTGAATAGGCCTGCCAAGGCAAGGGGTTAAAAAGTATTGTCTCCCACCATCAAAGCAAGTAAGCATCACTTAAAGTGCAACAGAGACACCTCTCAGAAATTACAGCCAGCAGGCCTTCTCCACTAAGAGATGACTGACTGACAGAAAGCCTTAATTTAAACATAAACAACATGGTTGTAGTTGTATCAGACAGCAGAAACACAAAGAGCTGATAGGTCTCATCCTTTATTCAGCAGAGAGGACCCCATCTGCAAGGACAGTGGGGGATACCCACACTGCAGGCGACTGTACCTCCAGTGGCTGAGACACTGAACTCGCCTGAGATTTCCACTCAGTAGTATTTGCTCAGTTGCCTTTGAAGTGACCCCCTAGAAACTTCCCCCCAGGAAGGTTAGATTGAATTGAAATGGTGTTTCAGCTCCCACCTTGCCTGAGGATGTCGTACTGCTCAGCCACAGAGCATTACCATGTCTGCCTTTGATCACTTTTGCACACCACTTCCCCTACATGATGTGCTCCTCTGCTGCTCTCATTGTCATGGTTCTTAGAGAGAATTAGGTATTACACTGACCTTTCATGTGTTTTTGTAGACTCCTATGGGCAGAAAAATCCCCTTCTGACTGTACTGTGTGGGCGGAAACTGTGTAACAACTGCATAGCATATCGCAACTGAACAAAGCACCAAATGCCTCAGGTCTTTGACATACAATACAACTGCTAAATATTAATAAAGAAAACAGACAATAATCTCTTTACATATCAGATGCACACAAGAGATAATAACCAACAGTGAAATCCTTAAGCCAGTTTTCAGACATTTAAAAAGATATTAAGAAATAACATACTGTAAATTTTATGGTCAGTCTTGAATTCATAAATTAAGCAATCTCTGTCAGAAACCCTTCACACAGTGTCCATATCTAGTACAGGTGTTTTTGTGAAATATTAGAAGCAGTTTCAGCAAATGACAGTCCAAAAAATAATTGTCTTTCCTACATGACAGTTAAATGAATGCAACTAAACCACGTAAATAATTTTTCTTGTTTTTCAAAAAAGTCATAAAGGATGCTATCTGGTTAGCTATTGACAGCTTGCCAAAATTAAAAACAAACAAATTAAAGAAAAGCCAGTTTTGGCCTCACTCCTTAATGTTTTCTTAGGTGGTAGAAGCTAAGTCTCTTCAGCCTCTATATCCATGTTTGTTTAAAGACAGACCTCAGTTACTGGAAAAGCACCATTATAGCCAACGTAGTTGAGATCACATTTTGAGTCTAGTGCAACCTGCAAGGACAAACAGTGTTTTTTCAGCGCATTGTTCTCCTCTAAGCTCCTCAGCATGATACTCATGAGAAGATGATAATTTCATTCATCATAGACTTCATTCCTAATAACTGACTTAATATCATGCACTGTTCACAAGAGCCCTGAATATCTTCACTTATTTTACCACAGTACCAAGTGTTTTGACTTGCATTTCTCCTAAAGTGTTAAATGTATGTGTGAGACAGAGAAGGACTGGGGGAATGGAGGCGGGTTGGAGAAGGAAAGAAGTGTTCAAAAGGGAGTTTAACCAAGGGAATAATGAGATCATATGAAAATACAAGTGCTCTTATGTATCCCTGTGTCTTCATGTGACATTCAAAATAGTGCTTCTGATCATAATATTTCAAAATCAAAACATAATAAAGAAGAAAACTGCAACATAATAAAGAATCAAGGACCTTGAAATACTGAGTTAACCCAACCACAGAAAAATCAAATCAATTGAAAGCCTTGAGGTAACTTGCATCTCTAATATACTGTATGTGCAAGAAAACACTCTGTCTCTGGAGTTTCTTTCCCCTCTGGAATGATTCTGCTATTGTGATTTATTTGTTTTTCCTAATATTTCTCTAGGCAATGATATCAGTGGTATACTTTTTTTCTCAGATAAGTGAATTCACTTCAGATATTACCCCCAGAGGACTTTGAGGTATCCCATGAATACATCAAAAAAGGCTCCAGTAAAAAATCAAACCCTGTTAAAAAAAAAAGATAAAAAATTCCTGGACAGATTTCAGTTATGTAAACCAGAAAAGTCCAGTTGGTATCAATTGCATTGGCCAAGTTCTACTTTCTTTCTGCTTTGTTTTTTTTTTTTTTTTCTTAAGACCATGCTTTTTTTCTCTTCAGCTATGAATTAATCCTAGTACAATTTTCTATGATTTTGGGTTTTAGCCTTCTGTAATGTCTTATAGAGACAAAGTAATAATAATGGGAGGAAGAAACAGAAATAGGAAATACAACCCCTCCCCACAAACTCAGAACCTTTATATTTGTTTAAAAACTGTACTTGAATCTCTGCTGTTAGTAGATAAACAAGATGAGCTGAAATTGTTTGAGGCCATCTCAGAACAATAAGACAGCTCAGAATTTTTATACTAACAAAACTTGCTGATGCTTATCTTACCAGACTTTCTCTTTACTGTCTTCAAGAGAACTCAAACAGCAGCTAAATGTCAGACAAGGATTTTCTTTGTAAGTAGCCAGAATCCTCTGTAGCAGCCAGAGGAACTCATGAAGGGTATGGACAAATCGATTTGGATAAAAAGACAACAGATTTCATCTTTAAATTCACTTTTACTTTCTTTTCAAAGTCTAATAACTTAAAAGTTATAGTTAAAAGTTAAGTTTTAGTCTAATAAGTTAAAAGTCTATAAGCAAAAATCAAATCTGAAAGGGTTTGTTTGTTTGGGGATTTTTTATTCTTTTTTCCTGACTGGCTGTGTTAAAGTATCATTCAACAATATTTTTTCCCCGTGCACAAAATTGGGTGCTCTCAGCCAGTCAAGACTGATGTAGCCTTTTTCTAAGAAAAGTTGTAAAATTGTTCTGATGATTCATTTTGTTTCCATTTGTAAGAACAACATAAGGCCAGCTATAAGATCTGGGACAGTGCTTTTCGGGATCCATGGGAAAAATTCCAATTTTTTTCAGTTTTGTGTCATGCTCTAAGATAGGATGGACCACTTAGCAAATGGTAATTTCTATCCTTTTATACAACTGAAAACTTATTGAACTATTAGGTCCCTAATGTCCCTAATCTGGAAATAGATATTTTGTGCCTCGATATATCTCCTTAATTTTAAGAAGAGGCTTAATCTAGATAAGGACAATTCTATTAAAAAAATGAGGATGTGCCTAATTTAAAGTTTGCCTTTACCTACTATAGCTTGAGATAGAAATCAGCAGGTTTTCATTCATATTTCATTGGTATTATAGTAATTTGTTATTACATTTTCTAATTGAATTCATAACCCAAATATTTCTGCTTAAAAGTATTCAGCAGATCACATTACTTTTGAGTTCTGATAGGTCTTTTATGGCTCAGAAGTTCAGGAGCAATGCTACAAAAACTTTGAAGTCTCTTTCTGAGCGCAGGCATTTTTCATGCCAGCTGACGTTCTGGAGTTCAAAGAGTGATCTGTAAAGTAAGCAAATTTCCTGTCACCTTCCCTTTCAGATCCGATAACAGTAAAAACAATGGAAACATGGACTCATAGACAACTGACATTAACTAACTACATAAATAAATAAACTGTAATATTTCATTTTCAGTCCCAGCTTATTCTATATATTTCTCTTCCTCATATAGTTCAGTAATAAAGCTAGAAAATAAACTTTACTATCAGTGTACAGTGTTCTAAGTACAAATAATGAGAACTATATCACATCAAGTGATCAAGAGCAATAGGCTAAGAGATTCAGAAATACATAGAGAAGCCTGTCAGGTGTGGTTTTTTCTCTCCTACTCACAAATATACCTCCCTGAAGCATACTCAGATTTTTACAAGGGCCTTTGCTATCCTGAGAAAGAAGGTTAACTTCAGTCGTGTCGTTGCCAAAGTGTTTGCTCAGCAGTGAAAGAATTCAGTTGTGTCTATTTTACAGACAGTCCTGTGTCGGAGTGAATATTATCCCTGTGCGCTGCTCTGACTCCATACATCAAACAGTTACAAGGGCCACAGAGTGCAATAGCTTCTCCTCTGGACTGCGAAGTAGTGTTAGAGGAGTACAAGATGGCATCAGAGTGGTGAGTTTCCTTGGCATCTTCCCTGCTGCTGACACTCATATCAAAGCCTCCCACAACAGTATGGGTGAGAAGGGTGAAATCAGAGCCAGAGGTATTCGCTCTGATTCTCAACTTACTTTCGTCTCCTTATAACACACTATGGCTCTGAAAAGCTATCCACAAAGCTAACACTTGTGTCAAGATGTACAAAGAACTATTCCCATCTTTTCCTTATCTCAGGCAGAGGAGTCTGTCTCAGGGTCAGGGGCTTTGTGTGTTGAAAATATTCTTGGGCTGAACAGCACTAAAGATTTTCTCTTCCAGAGGGAGGATAATGCACAATCAGCCAGCAGCAGCAAGATTACATTGCAGGTTATTGATACAAGGTGCTACAACTGAGACCAGAATATTTATGGTTCAAAAAACCATAGATTTATTTTTCGTGTCTAGGGAAAGAATCACATCAAATGGGAAAAAAACTTAATTACATAGAATTTCTTTTTTAAAATCACTTTGTCTTGAAATGTAATTTTCATTACTATTATATTGTTAATATTTTCTTTATATGACTGTGATTTAATTATGATTTAAATAACATGTGATTAGAGATGTTCTGCACAATACTCCCAGATCTCATGCTCTCATGTAAAGGATATGTGGTACTTATGAGGGCTTTTTCTAATATTAACATTACTTAGGCTAACTGATCAAAATGTCTGACAGGGTCAGGGTTTGACTAGTGATCTGACTTGAAGTCTGAAAGAAGATTCTTCAAGTTTTCTTAATTTGTCTTTGGTGTCAGGAACTTTGATCTAATTCTAAATGTTCTCTGGAAATTTCACTATTAATTTCTGGAAAATTGAAAAACTCCATGCATAATCATGGAAAGAAAAGTTAAATTAGAAATTTTCTGTAGTTTTCATTGTCTTGTCATAAAGATCGTTAAGAATTGGAAAACCACAAAAAACTATGGGGCCAATGCCATTTCATATTTTCATTAGTGTAGGACGATGAAATATATTGATAAGACAAAGATGCAAAATATCAGTATGAGGAGCATGGAAAAATCATATAGAAAGTCTTATAAGACATTGATAAATGAACCATATTAAAATGATGGGATAAGATCAAATAGTCCAAAGTGCAAGATCATTAAACTTGGATAGTATTTAGGTTAGCTTCTATAAACTGAAAGCAAATAACAGATAGTAAAAAAGCTGGCTTAATTACATTACTATTGAAGATGTAGTCAGGCTGGAGGGGGTTCGGAAAAGGAACACAAAGATGATCAGAGAGCCACAAAGATGACCCAAGGACTAGGATACCTGCCGTAATGTGGTGGTGGCTTGGCCTGAGGATGGGCCAGTCACCTAAAGTCTCCCCCTCGGTTGTAATGGTGAGGAGGGTCTCTCCCCCTCCAAGCCCTGTTTTGGTACATTCCCCTGTTTGGTTTAGTCCTGTCAATCTATGTTCTGTATATGGTTATGTTCTGGAGAGTTCTCCCTCACTCGGTGCCTCGTTGGCCCTGTCCCCCTGCTCCTCCCCTCACCTACCCTCATTGGTTTGTGTACTGTAGTCCCGCCTTTCTCTCCTCCCTCTTGCCCTCGTGTTATTGGTCCGTGGTGTTCTCTCTGCCCCTGTTTAGTTCCGTATATAATCCTGTGCACGCCTGTGCTCGGGGCTCTGCTGCCCTGGGCCCCCGTCCAATAAATCTGTTGCTACCTCAGAAGAGTCCGCCTCCAACTCTTTAATCCCATTTTAAGGCGTTGGATGTACGAGTGCCTGTGCTACCGCCTGCGCTGGTGGGATTAGCGGGGAAGGCGCAGCCCTGCTCCTTTCCCACCGGCTACCGCACACCGCGCCGAGGTACCACTGGACGCAGGAGCGCTTTCGAGAAGGTTGCGGCAATTACCATCCGAGCATGCCGCAACACCGTAAGAGGAAAGGCTCAGGGAATGAGGTTTGTTCAGCCTTGAGAAAAGAAGGCTTATGAGAGATCTTATCATCATGTTCCAGTATTTAAAGGGTGGATAAAAAGAAGATGGAGATTCTCTTTTTACAAGGAGTCACATGGAAAATATAAGGGGTATTGGGTATGAGTTACTCCTGTGAAGGTTCCAATTGGACACAAGAGGAAAATTTTTTACAATGAGAACCATCAGCCACTGGAATAATCTCCCCAGGGAAATGGTGGATTCCTCAGCCTTGGACAATTTTAAGATTCATCTGGACAGGGTGCTGGGATAGTTTGTCTAGACCATGCTTTTTGCCAAGAAAGGTTGAATCAGATGATCCTTCCAAACTTTTTCAATTCCATAATTCTATGAATCAAACAAGACTACAGGAAAGTAAGCATGCTCATACAAATATCAAAATTAATAACAGAGCTAAAAGGATATTGGAAAATCATCTATAGAAAATCATATTTAATGCTACACCAAGAAGGAAGGTAAACTCCTGGAATCTTTTCCAAATCTACTTTCTATAGGTCTAGTAATCCTGGTGAGATTTATTTAGAAATACTGTCTAATTTCTATAAATGAAATTTAGAAAACTGGAGGTTTAACCTCAGGAAAAAAAAAGATCTTTTAATAATGTTCTCTAATGAGTTCTCTTATGGAATACTTGTTCTATAATAGAAACTAAAGTTTGGCAAAACATAAACCAAGAAAGGATTTTATTTCTCTTTGCAAGAAAACAGGAGATGGAAAACACCATAGACATATTTAACTGAAGTTAGATGTTGATCTTTAAACATAAACTCTTAGCAATAGGCCGAAAAGTAGCAGGCATCAAAGCAATGAGGTTGTGGAAGATTAAAAGTGACAGTATACAAAAATTGAGATATTTCGTAATGGGGGTTGGTATTTGAAAGGATGGCACAGTACAATGATCCACAGAATCAAATTAATGGAGGTGGTAAATAAAGAGATCCAAGTGCTTCACATGCTGAAACAGAGCCCTTTGAACTTTGTCGTAAACTGTATTTGTAAGAAATCAGATGAAAACATAATATCATATTCAGATTCTTATAACTTCTATATTATAGGCAGGAACTGAGTTACTTTTCTACAGTGAGAAAATTGAGGTCAGAAAAATCTTTTTCTTGAATGAGCAGAAAAGGTTTTTCAGCAGTGAGAAGGTTTAAATTTTCTCTCAATCTAGATGTGAAAAACGAATTTCTACTTTAGTGCTGCAGTAATGTGGTAGGCGGTAGGGTGACAGGAAACATGAGCTTTCATGTCCTTCCTTTGTATTTTGTGGTATTGTTAATGCTCTCTGAAGTTCATCCAATTCGTGCTTAGCAGCTGAGCTGATATTAATAATTAATTAGTTAAAATATTTCATTTTTTAATAGACTTTGGAATTTGTTAGTGTGATACAGCAGCACTTTCTTTGTAAATACTTCCTCACAACACTTCCAAGACAATGAGATCTTTATCACTTTTTTGGGTTTCTTTTAGTCAAAAATATCTGTTACTGCCTTCCAATAGAACAACTGTCCTTGTCAAACCTGTTTGCTGGCTTTTGTCAATTAATTTTATCGGTTAAAAGAGAATTAATTAGACTTTCACATTTTGGAACACATTTTGGAACAATTCTGATTTTAGATACTAAGCTGAAGAAATACAAACTATAAAAGATATGCTGGTTCAGAGCTCCACATAGCACCACAAGCAGATTTTACTGTGCTTTTCTTAACAATAAGAAAACTTCTGTATATAGTCATATGGGGTAATGCATACATAGCCCAAGATACTACTGCATCTCAAAAGAGTATGTTCAATAATGATGGACATGCTCATTTTTCCTAATATGAAATAGATATGTTGGAACTGACTGTGAAAGCCGTAAATGCTGGGTTCTGAAATGATTGTATGATACTAGAAAGCAAAGTACTAGCAAGTAATGGGGTGAGGGTTTAAAAAAAAATAGATAAAAAAGCAGAACATTCGGAACAGAAAATAACAAAGCAAAGAAATATGGAAGCATTATGGGAAAAGGGCATTAGGAAAGGAGACAGCTATGACAAAATCTTCTATATTCCACATGCAAATTAGTTTCTAATTATGCCTTGGAGACTGAAGCTCTAAATATCCATACACTGCACTAAATATCCTGCATCCTTCACCATCTTTTCTCTTCCTCCTAGAGAGCTGAAGCCTTTGGAATTTTTCAGCCTTTGCTGAATCCTTTGAAATTTTAACCTTATCATTAGAGTTCCAAATATGCATTCCTATTTCTGAAATGTGAAACACTTTGGGACATACACACACAAAAAAATCGATAAACATTAGAGAGTTTATTTTACTATGCTAAAAGACAGGTTTTATAAACCTCTTCAGACTGCAAGATCATTTCAAGGTACAATACATCTTCATCTGTCACAAATTGGCATAGCCATTATGGAATCAGAGGAGATATGATTTGCAATGATAAAAATCTGCCCCTATGAAGTTCACAGATTCTACTTCTGTCTGAATAATATACAATAAAAGAAAAATCTATATTATTTTGGACACCGGATGATCTCACTATCCACTTTAAATTGCCTTTGTACTTTTCTATCCTCCTGTCTTACTCTTCCTTTTTCCTTTACGGATAGGTTACCATATAACTCCTTTCAAGGAAACAAAAAACTTGAAGACTGGATGATAAATATATAGATGCAGCGGGTTGACCTTGGCTGGCTGTCACACCCAGGTGCTCTCTTGCTCCTCAGTGGAATAAGGAGAAAAAATAAAATAAAAAAATCACATGAGTCGAAATAAATACGGGGGGATCATTTACTAATAACCATTATCACAAAAAAACCAGAACCTACATTGGGAAAATTAATTTCATTTTTTGCTAGTTAAGATACATTCAAATGGTGAGAAACAAAAACTAAAACTCCTACCCCTCTTCCCAGATCTGACTGAACTCCTTTGTTTTTGATTCCTTTACCTCATAGCCAAGTAGAGCAGATGGGGAATGGGAGTTGTGGTCAAGTTCATAAGAGTTCTTCTCTGCTGCTCTTTCTGCCTCATGCTTCTACCTTCCTCCATCATGGGTCCTTCTCATGGGATGCAGACGTGGACCCTCCACAAACTGCAGTTTCCTTCAGAAAATATCTACCTGTGCCATGGGTTGCAGTGCGGGTATCCGCTCCAGTGTAGTCTCCATGGACTGCAGGGGAACCTCTGCTCTGCTCTGGCATCTGGAGCCCCTCCTCTCTCTCCTTCTGTCACCTCGCTGAATGCAGGGCTATTTCTCACCCGTTTCTTTCTCACTGCTCTCCCTCAGCTACTGTGCAGTTTTGTCTTAACTGTGCTTGGCTGAGGGACTCAGCTGTGCGCTGTGGTGGGTCCACTGGGGCCAGCTGGAACCAACTGTATCTAGCACAGGGCAGGCCCTCCTCTGCAGTCCTGTCATTGCCAAGGCATTGCCACCTTCATCCACTACATCAGGCAAAACATGTTGAAAGGTACAGCAAAAATACTGATGCCAGGATGCTCCCTCGGCCTACTTCTTTGTCGCAGATATTTTCTATCTCTCATGAGTACAGTCCGCTTCTCTGCCTCATGTAGAGAAAAGTTTATGAATCTCATTTTTTACCAGATTGTTGTTTCTTTAGCTGATAACAAGAAACTGAGGATCAGTTAAAAGCCTTACGTTTTAAGCATCACATTTCTTGGCAGAGCAACCAGGATGCTGTAAAACTGAAAACATTCCAATATTTAGGAAGAAGTGCTGCTGAAATTATATTCAGAGAAATGCCAGAAAATTAGAGTAATTAGCTCTGAGAAACTTCTCTGACCTATTTCAGACCATCTATTCATCTCCATTCAAACTTTTTGGAAGAGTCATCATGAATTGTTCTTGATAATGTGAGTTAGCAAGAGGACTGTATCTTATGTTAATTAAAATCAAAGAAGGACTTGGCAGATAGGAAAAACCTAGGATAGACTCATGTTTCTCTAACTTGCATGCATATATCTCTTCTGGAAACTGCTTTATTTTCCCTAAGACACTACCACTGATAAAATCAGTCATGGGTTTGAGGTTTTTTTGTTTGGCTTGGGTATTTTTCCTTTTCATAGGAGGAGTGTACATTTCAAATGTACATTGCATACTATTATCATTTCAGATTTTCACAGTGCTGAAGTGGCTAAAATATACTAAATAACAAACAGAACATCTTTCATCTTCTGCCATACTTTTCCTGTCAGGTAGAGAAAGAAGGTGGAAAAAAAGGATTGTCTTAGAAAAATAAGTGGTGTTTGGTAGGAAGATCATATTAAGATAGATATCTCTGTACTAGTGGCGAGCCATGATCCATAGCCTGAACTATGGGTATCTTGGCTATCTAGCCCATAAGGAAAAAAAATTCAACACAATAGTGGGATTCAGCATGGGCTTAGAGAACACTGATGAAGAATGAACTTTCAGGTTCTACCACTGTGCTTCACAGTCCAGCAACACCCTCAAATTTACCTTTTTCTCATAACATATTGAAATACTGCCATAGTGAGTCAATGATAAAGGCCTCCATTCATCAGGAAGTGCAGTTACAGGACAAAGAGTAATGGCTTAAAACTGAAAGAAGGGAAACTTAGGTTAGATATACAGAAGAAATACTTTACTGTGAGAGTGGTGAGACAGTGGAACAGGCTGCCCGGAGAAGCTGGGCAACCCTGGCCAGGTTGGAGGGGCTTTGAGCAGCCTGGTCTACTGAGAGGTGTCCCTGCCCATGGCAGGGGTGTTGGAACTAGATGGTCCCTTCCAACCCAAATCATTCTGTGATTCTATGATTCTATGGAAACCACATGAGTTATGAGGCATTGTATGTTGAAGACTAATGTTCAGCCTGCCATATATTTGACAGAATAAGTGTTTTTGAGAACTAAAATTGAAAATATCAAGGTCTCATGAATCTAACAAGGTAGTCAGCATCCAAAAATGACAAGGAAGAAGAAAGAGGTTACACATAGACAAGATGGTAGTAATATAGCAGTGCAATGTCTATTCTGGACAAAGAACAGTGGACAAGTATTCTCTCATGGAAATAAAATGAGGTTTCATACCACAAGATCAAGAATTTACCTTAAAAAATTGCCCTTATCAAAGAAGAATAAAACTTTGAAGCTTTTGTTTCAAAGCACAGTTTTTCATAAAAAATTTAACTATTCATTGTCAACTTAAACAATTTCAAAATAGAAAAAAAACCCCAAACCACCCTAGAGACACCCTTTTCAATATCAGCAATAAGTGAACAAGGTGATCTCTGCCCACACAAAGAAACTTGAAAAGTTCCCATTACTACACAAAGGTACGCAGCATATAGAGAAGACCTGTGTTTCAGGAGCACGTAGTCCTACTGGGAAGCAGCTGTACTAGACTTTGTAGCTTCTATTACTGAATATGAATATGGAAAGCTATGGGGTGTCTGTCATTAGTGCCTCAGCACCTTGTAGAATTTTATGTTACGTAGACATCTACATGAACAGAGAACCTCGTGGTAACATTCGTAGCATGCATCAAATGTTTTATTTCTTATCAAGGGCGTGTGTTATCCTACAATGGGCATAATAACACTATTCACATCATCTCATAATGCATCATGCAGTATAACCTTCCTATTATGTCAGTTGGTGATTCACCCATCTTACTTTAGAGATAGCAGCAGCTGGTGAGAGGCGCAGTATTAATGAGCTTTTTCCAAACAGTTTTGAAACTTTGAAAACTTAGTTGCACAAAAAAAAGGAGAAAATTTTTTATTCATATATGAACTAGTAAAAAATGTCTATCATCACACTTGAGGGCTGACAAAGAGCTTCTTGAAGCTAATCTGTGGGGTTTCATATTTTTTAATTCATATCGTATGTTTTACAATATTTTCTTTGGGTGTTTCTTTTTGTGAAAAGATAGCCTGCACCAATTTGAGTTATCATAAACACTGAAAATTACCTAATTTTATTTGTTTCATAGAAGATCAAACATTAGAATACAAAGAAGGCTCTCAAAACTAGCTCAATTTCTGTTGAAGTCATTGATACTGTTCCATTTGGGGGCGGTCAATAGGTCTTGGCCCATATAACATAAATAGTATGCATTCTCCTAAAGCATTTGTATCCTAGCCAATTGCTCCACAGTAGTGTGTGTTAAACTATTAAAATATCAGTAATTTGCAGTAAAGATAGGCCACTGACCAGAGGAATGGAGAACCTCTCCTATGAGGAAAGGCTGAGAGAATTCAATTTGTTCAGCCTGGAGAAGAAAAGGCACTGGGGTGACCTATTTGTGGCCTTCCACTACCTGAAAGGGAGCCTGCAATAAAGATGGAGAGGGATGATTTACAAGGGCAAGTAGCAAGTGACAGGACAAGTGAAAATGGCTTCAAACAGAAAGAGCAGATTTAGATTAGATGTTAGGAAAAAATTTTTTACTGTGAGGATGGTAAGTCATTGGAACAGGTTGCTCAGAGAAGTTGTAGGTGCACCATCCCTGGAAGTGTTCAAGGCCAGGCTGGATGGAGCTCTGGGCAACCTGGTCTAGTGACAGACATCCCTGGCCGTGTCAGATGGGTTGAACTAGATGATCTTTAAGATCCCTTCCAACCCAAGCCATTCTACGATTCTATGATTCTATAGTTTCAACACCGTCACAGGAGGAGTTCTTTAGGAGAATAATGCATTAAATTACTTACAACGTGGTATCTACTTATATTGAAGTGTACTTCAAAGTATTCTGTGCAGACCTATTTGATATTGCTGATAATGTGATAAGATTGGGAACAGCCCAGAGATCTTGAGTGTCCATCTATTATTATTTCTATGGCAATACAGAAAAAGTATAAATGTAATTATTTGATGTTTTGACAGATTGTTTTTTTTCTTTGTGCTTAAACATAAAAATAAATCACAAAATACCCTTTAATGGTCATGAAAATGTCAGCCTGGTCTCAGTGCTGGCTATAAGCCAGTATGATTTCTGTTGGTTCCTTCTAAGCATCAACTTCATGAATTTCTGTGTTTAGCAATGCATAATTAAGTACAATTCTTCCTAGTGATGGTACTTGCTCTTTCATATAGCTGTCAACTTGTTTTCCAACATCAGCTATACATTAGACGATATGTAACCATGACACCAATTAAATAGAAAAACATACAAAAGCCAGACTGATTTCCTGAGTTTACAGTCTCTGTATTCTGGTAGATTCTTGTAGGTTATAGGGTAGCAACATTTTCTGTAAATTTTCTGTGGAAGTAATTTTGGCATTTCTTTGAAAGCTATTTAAGTTGCTGTGTATACTAGACAAAACTCTTATTAGCACTTTCTAAAAATACTTAGAATTTAACTGTCGGTATTATATAATATACCAAACTGTTCGTTACTTACTTTAAATGTAAACTGTTTGGAATTAAATGTTATATTTTTAATTATCTTATTCTTTTAATTTTCTAGAATAAGAGCTGAAGTGCCTTCCTTACTTCATTGAATAATTAAAGCTTTCTGCTTCATGTCACCATGCACTTTGCTGATGAAATTTAACTTAGATCTTAAATAATTTTGGAAAAAAAGAGATATTACACTTAGTCCTTCTTTATAATGAGAGTTTAGTATTTTACCTAAGGTATTACATAGAACATCGGTTATTTTTCTGCTGCATATACACAGAGAATGTATCAACAACAGACAGGAAAGCTGCAAATTCTTATTGTTTAAAAAAATGTATATACTAGCCAGCTGGTGTAAATCACTGCCTTCATGCAACTCATGCAGTTTCTGTCAGTATTATCACCCACACTACTTTTCCTAACCTTTTCTAGTTTTATCCCTGCATGGTGTATGTGTTATTATGAATGAAGTACAGACCCTGACAGAGAACCTGGTACAGGCGATGAGAAAAAGAAGAGAGAAATACAAATTGATCATGGTGTGATTTGGACCAGCACTATAACAACTTTCCCTTCATCTAACCTCATTAGGCATTTTCCTTTCTTCAGTCGATTCTGCCTGCTTCTGCTCCTGCCAGTAGAAAACGTCACACTCCAAAGATGTGCAGCCATTTTAAACATTTCTGTGACATGCCTTCAACCCAGCACATCATTTTCTTCAGATAACTGTACTCTTCTTCCACTAATGATGGACTGTGTTCATATCTGGTGTAATGCTATTTTGGGCCACAAGGCTTTCTTTAAATCTAACATGCCTAAGCTATAGACAGAGCCGGGAGATGCATTATATACAAACACACTCTGAACCTGAATGACAAGTCCTTCACAAAATCTTCTCTTTGCACTCAGCATTACATTTGTCAGTGTCTTTGTTTAATATCACTCTATATAAAAAATAATATATTGAAATTATATTGTTAGAGTATACATAATATTTACGTAATTCTTCAGCAAAACTGAATTGCCCTTATTCTGTGAGTTCTCTTATCTTTATTTAGGTTAAAAAAAATGT